>CM062291.1:450948224-451185565 GCA_031216915.1 Pictodentalium vernedei
AATGCAGGAGTAACGGAGAGCCTGTAACATTTCATTTTAGAATGCCCAAATATCTGCAAGAACAAGAAAGTCCTAAGAAAACTAAAGGAAAATGATAAACTGATGAGGAATAACATTAGGGAAAGTGTGGATTTTATAGTTAGGAACCTCGAGAAAGCGCCGATGAGAGGAATTTTGAAACACTTTTTGACTGAATGATGGGAGATTGAGAGGGTGACTGGTGGAGGCGTAACCCAGCGGGGGACTGGGTTATTGTGGGCCTCATCGATAGAGGATTTCATCAAATCAGTAGAATGCCAAACAATTATTATTAATAGTTGCTGTATACGAACGATTCACAGAAAGGATGTCCTGATTTAATTCATGTGGTGATTCCACATATTTGCATGACACACGATAGGGACATACCCCTTTTTCACATCGTATACCGCCCTCGCCCCCCCCCCCCCCCCCCCCGAAGGAGGATAGTTTTATCTGCCAAGTGCCTAAAACGATTAGTGCTGACAGCACTTAAGTCTAAAAATGCTGGATAAATCTAGAATTGGGGCCAAACAAAACATGTTTCTTTCTTCGAAACCTACCTTATGGCTCATCCATCGTCATTCCAATGTAGGGAATAAGCTATGTGTTAAGGCAAAGATGAAAAGAAAAACAGTATCACCCCACTGGGATGCCAGAGTAAGAGGGGGGGGGGGGGGGCGTCGTATCACCCTTGTCCGAGAGAAGAGAGGATTGGGTACCTGTATCATTTTATGTGGCATCCTAACCAAAACGTGGCAGTAGTTTTTTTTAAAGATACAGCTATTACAATCACTGTTACTTGTCGTTTCTTTTAAAAAAGTTCCAATATTTATATTTAATCCTACCCACAAAGTATCAGCTTTAAGCCTACATAATACCCATGCCCTGACTCATTTATATAAATGTGCTGAAGCCTAATTCAGCGAAACACTGATTCATTGAACTAAACCTTGCGATCATGATTTATATGGTTTGTTAGCACCCACTCTCATCGCATTAGCATAATTTAATATATTCTGTGGCAATGGTGAAACTCAAAGTTTTTTCCCTATTATTGATAGTAACCTGTACAGTTTCCAAGTGGAACATTGTGTCCCACTAGCTAAGTTGCACTTAAAAGTCCCCCCACCCCCTCACACCCACATACACTATCAATGTCACTGAGGATGTATGTCGAGTATGGCTTCACCACAACAATGACTAATTTGAAGAGGAAAAAACTCATTTTCATTTTCTTACTTGCTAACCAATACATGCAATGGTGATACCCGAACTCAATCGTTCGCACAAAGACCAATATGAACATTTCGGTCCTACTTGTTCAACAGGCGGTTGTTTGGTGTGATTTAATTATTGTGTATTTGTTTCGTTATGTGGATGGAAAACATGTTTTAAAGACTGTAAATAACAAAACGAGGGATTCAACGTTTTATTCGTCGATAACATCAGGGACACATTTGTCTATTGTAGCCTATTTGTGCCGTTGAGGTTTAATATTCGAAATTGTTAAACTGTTATTATAACTCTAAGTTGATAGCCCCACGCACCCCCTCCCAACACACCTCATAATTCAAACCTTATATTGGTCAGTATGTCATTTATGCAAGTGTGTCCTGCTTTCAAATTGTTTTTACCCTCCATTTCATGAGGTATCAGCAGTATGTCATTTATGCAAGTGTGTCCTGCTTTCAAATTGTTTTTCCCTACATTTCATGAGGTATCAACAGTATGTCATTTATGCAAGTGTGTCCTGCTTTCAAATTGTTTTTCCCTACATTTCATGAGGTATCAGCAGTATGTCATTTATGCAAATGTGTCCTGCTTTCAAATTGTTTTGGCCCTACATTTCATGAGGTATCAGCAGTATGTTATTTATATAAGTGTGTCCTGCTTTCACATTGTTTTTGCCCTACATTTCATGAGGTATCAGCAGTATGTTATTTATGCAAGTGTGTCCTGCTTTCAAATTGGTTTTGCCCTACATTTCATGAGGTATCAGCAGTATGTTATTTATGCAAGTGTGTCCTGCTTTCAAATTGTTTTGCCCTACATTTCATGAGGTATCAGCATGACCATCTTTCAAAATGTATAGCCATGTTCAATATTTTTAGCCTCAGTTTATACCATGCTCTAGTCGTGCGTCTGTCCCAGTTTCGAAGTATTTGCCTAAGACCGATTTTATAGTGTTATCAATTATAATTGAACATCTGAAATGCTTTATGGGATCTTAAAATTCAAGATACAATTTCCAGCATTTCTGCAAATATACAGTTACCCCTGGGTGACCTCAATGATGATGACCTATATGTTTAACTTTTAATACGATTTGATTCTCTTGATGTTGGTCACAGGTCTATAGGTTACAGCACGCTTGAGATTTAACCGTGACCAAATTTCAAAATGTGTGGCTTTGTCTACTCATTTGAGCGTTGAAATTCATACATGATATCAGGATTAGGAAGTCTTGAAATAATTCTTCCAGCAATTGTGAAACTGCACTCAACCACCCCTAGGGTGTCTTGCTTCGCCCACTTTTTTGAGTGTACAGCTTCATGTATGAAATTCTGGGATTATTGTGGTGAGGGTGATTGGGTTGGGTCACAAACAGTGATTTCCAGCAATTGTGAATATGTGCTAAATGACAACTGAGTGACTCCAGTGATCTTTGGGCACTGGATGCACCCAGTGCTTCAAGAGCTAAAAAACACGGATGACCAAGTGTTAGTCACTTTCTACCCGTATGCCAAAACATCTATATAGGAATATTTGTGTTTGTGTTATCATGGGTAAATGGTGTGCAGAGAAGACACCTCAAAGAACACACCCAACGAACTTGAAAAACAGAGGTGTTTCAGTGCTTGTGACTCTCTATCAAAATGCCAAAAACAGGGACATGGGAAGATGCATTTTTGAGTTAACGTGCGGGCAAATAATTGAGGAGAAGACCAGAGGAAAAAAAAAAAAAAAAAGAAAAAATAATTAGTTTTGCAGAGACTATTTGTGGACTGAGAGCATTAGCTAAACTGTTTTCACGGTTTAGTAAACTGTTACAATCGTTTAGCTAAACTGTAATAACAGTTTAGCAAATGCTGCCATTCTACATTAGTTTTTGTGAAATGTATTGTTCTTGTACAGTTAATTTTCTTTTTCCTTCTCCTTTCCTTTTCCTTCTCTATTTCCTTCTCCTTTTTTCTTTTCTTTTTCCTTCTCCTTTTCCTTATATTTTTCCTTCTCTTTTTTCCTTTTCTTCTTCTTTTCCTTCTTTTGCAAGACACCTAACACGGAGCCTCAGCCAGAAAAATTAACGAGCCCATTCTCGAGCCATTAGCTAAAGCCATCCCACCTAGCATGTATTAGCAGTAGGGAAGTTTATTGAGAGGGCCACCAGACCCGCCTATCACCTATAATGCCCCAGTCTGTAGACCCACAGATGTCCACAGAACAACCAAACAACCCAATCAGCCCAACCAGAAGGTCGCCACACCCCTAAGCTGCCAATCCTCCCAGTCTGTGTTCACCCAAAATCCCAGACTCTTTCGGTTCATTTTCAGACAAATCCCAAGCAAACCGGCCCGGCCTGCTCTTTATTCCAAATTAAAGAAATATCACCTGGTAGGTATCCAAGGAGTATATGAAGCACCATGAACTGGTCATTAAGAGATGACTTCAAGAGGACCATGGACAGTAAAGTAAAGGA
The DNA here is from genome assembly GCA_031216915.1 of Pictodentalium vernedei. Lineage (NCBI taxonomy): Eukaryota > Metazoa > Mollusca > Scaphopoda > Dentaliida > Dentaliidae > Pictodentalium > Pictodentalium vernedei. The sequence continues at coordinate 450,951,943 of CM062291.1, forward strand.
GCCTCCCCTAGACGTCTACCAAATTATGGATGTACAGTTTATTCGAGGCTAGAAAAGAGGACGAGACGTATGAGCTGTGGCCCCACAAAAATTAGTGACAGACTTGCAGGACATCCGATGGTGAGATTCATATGCCACAACTGTCTTGTCAGCAGCATGAGAACCCTTTCTGACAATACTTTAGCAAAGGCATCATATAATATCCACCATACCCTTTTCCATGCCCACCGGATCAACACTGCAGTAGACATAAGTGCGCACGCCGTCCACCATTGAGGCATCGTCAGACCACACCCAGCCCCAATAGCACTCCTTGGCCCATGTTCAACACAGCAAGATACCCAGGCAAGGGGACCCGACACTCCCTCCAGTGGGAGCCCGTTTGAGACTCACAGTCGATGTTAAGCCATATTTCCAGCCGAAGGAGAGCGCCTATTTAGATATGTTGTACATTTGAGTATACCTGTGGTACAATCAATGTTCAGTACACTGTTGCTTATGGGGCGGATAGGAGAGGTAACCATCTGCAGCCGTGTCAAGTACTTCATCCTGAAGGCGGCAGGGTATTTCAAGTTGGACCACTGGAGATGGTCATAGATGGTCCGAACCTTTTGAGAGTTTGTGCTGTTATCTCCTGCCTGGTGTGGATTCTGAGTGCGTAACAAAGGCGCAAATACTCTCATATATCTTTTGCTCGATCGTACCCCTGACGTGGAGAAGGACCATCACTGCGATGCGACATCGCTGAAGACGAGGACGTCTTAGTATTGACCATGGTTCGGATATCGTGGCGAGAATGTTCTGTTTTTGGCCACCCTATGGGTGGTAGAGGAGCTTGAGAGGGTTGTCCGTGCCTTGTGTCTCTGAAAGAGCGACTCCTGGGCTTGAGCTCGGACTCTATGTATGACGACTGGTAAGGATCAGGTCGCCCTGCTTCCACTTCTTCATAAACCGGCCCCATCCAAGAGAGGTGGGCCTTACACAACCTCTGGCACTGAACCCAAGCCTGACCTGGTGCGCATTGTTTTCCCGAGCGCTTGGAGTGTTTCATATCTTGCCCTGAGGTCAACATTTATCTCTTAATATCATTTACTTGGTTTAGCAATCATTCACTAGGAATCTCTTTTGCAATAGGTGGTAACCTCCAACAGACTACCTGGCGAGATACAGAGAGGAATTGATTTTTTTAAATAAGTTCAAGGCCGAAGGTCATTATGTTGTTGAACACATTAAAATTTTTCACCCAGTATCTGTTTCTATATAAATGGTTTTCCAACAGTTAGATGTTTGTGTGGCAGGGGTGGGTAGAGTTAGAATTCATTGGGATACACCCCCGAATCAATACCCTTTTGCACTAAATAAATCCAGCGTATGGACTGGCATCAATGGGATATTTTGATGGAAACACAAGATAAATTATCACGGTTCCTCTGGAATGCGCTTGAACTTTGCACAGCCATTTCCCGTTTCATCTGTTCGTGTTTTCCAGACCTTTTCAGCTAGTTTCCAGGATACAACAGCGTTCATGATTGGACAAGCCATCGAGTTTCTTCTTGGGATTTTACCACAATTCAGCATCGTACAATTTGAACCAGCATCAAAGAATATAAATTTAGTTTGATACTTAAATAAACAATGTATGATCCAGAAGCGTACAAACAGAAACTGAATCATACTATTCACGACCCTGGGTCATACAATGTGATTTAGTATGAAACTTAAACAAGGGATGTATGACCCAACATCGTACAAGATGATCCTGCCTCATTCTATGGATGGCTCTGTGTCATACCATGTGGATTTAGAAAGATACTTAAATACGCGATGCACCGTACACGTTCTACCTGCATCAAGCTTTTCGCGTATGAGAGGGGGGAGGGGGCGGGGGGGGGGGGATATGTTTTTAATGAATGACAGTAAAATATTTTTATACCATGATTACTTATTCTACTGTAAAAAAAGCCTATGACATAATATTTATATTTACACACCAACCGTGGTGAACACAACAGCAACGGGATTTCAATAGCTAAAATTTATGCGTACAATGGAACTACATCCAAGTTGACCTTTGGTGACCTCGCCTTGAACTTGTCTAAATTTACCACTCGTCATCAGATTCAAAAAAGTAACAAACACAAGTTGTCTCATGTTAATAAAACATCTATAACCCGAAAGGGTATGTTATTATGTTATTAAAATGAAAAAGAGCCCCTAATTTGCGTGTTTCGTTTTTTCTTTGGTTTCGGCGATAAAGTTGCCAGCGGAAGTACAGCTCACGAGTGCTCATGTAAACAAAAGCAGATTCGCACGTGTGAATATTGATTTATTTAACATTTAAACTCTTATTAATCTGCCGATCATCATATAAATAATAAATACTCAAAGAAGCTTGGTGTACAACTGTTTACCACGATGGTGAACAGTTGGTACACCAAGCTACTATGGACATATTCTTTGTTAGTATGATACTTAAATAAGTGATGTATGACCCAGCACCGTACAAGAATATCCCGCATCATACTATCTATGGCCCTGGGTCATACCACGTGCATTTAGTATGAATTTTAAATACGCAATGCAGATCCTGCACCGTACATATTCTTACTTGCATCGTGCTGCTCGCGTACGCGGGGGGGGGGGGGGTGGGGGGGGGGTGGGGGAGGGGCATGTATGGTATAAAGAGATTTAATACCTGGATGTCGGTTTTTAAACACCGAGCCGCAGGCGAGGTGTTTAAATGAGACATCCAGGTATTGACTCTCCATATACCATACATGTTGACGGAGATTTTTGTTCCGTTTGAAACACAACAGCAACATAGTGGAAATAAATTTGCTGACGCCTTTATCACGCTCCGCAATTGTTTTAGTTCAACAAACGCAGAAGGCATCAGATCGAGTTATATTCCCTGGGCCGTTAAGGAAATAAGTAAACAGAAGTTTGTTGACAAATCGTCCCATGGGTTCCAATGTGTTCTCTGTGCCTACTGGCATATACAACACATGGGTACTCAGGCGACGAATTATTTGCGCTTATTCTATTTTTCTCAAGTTGTTTCATTTTAATTATTTACCTATTTAATTTATAACGACAAATTATGATTAAATTGTCGACAATCTGATGATATTGAGACTATTTTCAGGTTTTTTGGTTCACTATTTATCTCGAGGCGAGCAAACGCGGAGAGCTTTCGTTTAAACAATATACCCCCGATGTCTCGCGTGCGCTTTTACCCTGGATGTTGCGCGCTCTCGTATACATTGGATGTTGGGTGTACCCTTTGCCATGGCTATTTGTCCAAGGCATTCTGGCGAATCAAAAGACAAAATTTATCGGCGTACAGGGACAAACCTTATTAACTGAGTAGCATACTTATATAAATATTTATGACCCTGATCGTACACCGCAATTTGAAAGACTGGTTATTTTTTTCAGGAGCATACGGAACCCAGTGTTATTATGTTTGAGTATTATTGGAACGGTATACAATATTATGCTGTTTAACGTGTTTACATCAACTATTAATGTGACATATGCCGAATTAGTTCGCATATTTTCTGTCTCAAGGAAAGAAGCTTCTTTGCTGGTAACATTGTTTTTCTTGGTGTTGGTGCTAGTCGGTAAGTATTTAATTAATTGTGACAATAGACCAACCGGTAGCGTTCCAAACTGTTGTTAAGGATGACTGTGTTTAATTTTTTCATTCGTTAAAACACCTGCGATAGTTGTAACTCTGACATCAATCTTAGTAGTATGTCATGATCCAATATTGGGTGATGATTCCGGAATTGAAATCATAGTCAAGAGACTAGCGACGTAATATTTGTGTCATGGAAACCCCATTAGGGGCCAGGTTGTGGCGCCATTACCGTGGTGTTGTTTGATGAGAGAAGACGCTGCCACACATGTTAAAATTGTAACACAGGTTTGCATCGTCCTTTTTGTTTTTGGAGAAACGCCATCCTGATTTATGTGGTGGCATGTTGTTGCTAAAGCCTGTAAGGATTTCAGCAGAACGGGATGGCGTTCGGGGGTGGAGCTCCAGTTGACTAAAAGTGTGGGTCCTTATCGAAATGGACCGCAGAACGCATAAAATTACACCACCATCTTGGTTTGTACATGTCTGGTATGAGTAGCACGTTTTGATTGTCTGGTATGAGTAGCACGTTTTGATTGAGGGGTGTGTACCCAATTCAATTTGGGGTGTGTCAAATTATCGAAAAAGGCCCGACAAGTACTAAACTTACTGAATATACACTGACAACTTTCCAAAGAGTTTGTTATTTGTTATAAGCATGTTATGGACATACTAGTAGGCAACCTGGAGTAAAGGTTCTCGAATACTATCTACAATAATAAGAGAGTGTGTAAGGGCTGTAGAAGGTCAGGAGTAGCTGGGGATGGACACTAGGGAAGAATCAGAGCCAAATGACAAACGCTTAGGGAAAGATATCGGGACATTTCCGGTAATTTTAGTCGTTGTCGGGTCTTTTTTGGTAACCCGACAAGCTCAGTATGTGCTGAAATAACTCCCACACTGTACACATCCTTCCGTGGTTATAGCAGCCACGCGACACATTGGAAATCAAGACGACGACAAACAACAGCCAAAATGGACGAAAGAAACAAGTTTAATAGTGAGATTATTCTCCGCGCCTGTGAACTGAAACCACGCATCACCATGGAAATGGTGGTACAACATGACCACTCGCATGGGCTACCAAGGCAGCTATTATGGCACCACTGGTTATGTCGATGTGGTGTCACTTCCGCGGCCATAAGTAAAAGTTTGCCAGAATTGAGTCGAATAGATCCTGACATAATGCAACTTATCAAAAATAATTATCCTTTCCTGAGTTACAAACGTTGAATTAATCAGGCACCTTGGGCTTTATATACTTTTCTATATGTCATTGTTGTGTGACTTTTCCTTTTCTGACAATTAACGTCATAACTTATTTCGGATCGATATCAGACAGACATCGGTTTACCCTTACCTAACACAGTATTTTTAAATATAATAATATATAATAATTTGAACTTCCCATTTTTCGAAAACTAATTTCTTAATTTTTCAATAAATGCATACCAATATGGAATCACTAGAACCAGCACGACGAACTGGTTCTAATGATATCCATATTTGTATGATTTTATTGAGAAACTTCCGATATATTTTAGGGTTGGTAGGCTTATTTTTGGTTAAATTTCTGGTCGTTTTTACTGGCCAGTAAAGGGTTAAGTATGGCGTCAGTTTCTTCGAAATCTATGCCGAAAGTTCTCCGTCCGGGACGACCCGCGTTGTGTCCTTGGGCAAGGCAAGGCAATTTATCCCGGTTGACTACATGGGGGCACGATGACGCCGTGTACTAAGGCGTACAACACGTCGATGGTGCACATGTCTTCAACCGCTGTAACCCTGCTTAACCCTTTACCCAACGCAAATTTATTATTTTAAATATAATTTTTTAAATTTTTTCAAAAAATTTCAACAAAACCATATCATGTGACCCCTCGTTGGAACGAGCTCGACGAGCTCGTTCCAACGACGGGTCACATGATATGGTTTTATTAAAATTTTTTGAAAAATAATATTTTTTCAACTGCTAAATATGCATATTACGCGGGCGGATGCGGCCGATTCGTTGGGTAAAGGGTTAAGCGGACCTTGAACAGACAGAAGAGCTGACAGTGGCTCGTCGATGCTCGGTGGTCCTCTCCGGATACGTCACACGCAAAACTATCACTATTAGCCATTGTGCATCAGCATATGATCTTAAACACTAATAAATAACTAATTTTGATCACTTCACATAGAGACTAATCTTCCTTTTAAGGCCGAAATAATAAAAAGAATAGTACTTTATGAGTTTATAATTCCCCAAGAGTGTTATTCGTTTTATAATCCTAACATAATTTGTTTACTGGACAATTCAAGAGTGTAGCAAGTGTAATCCCATCCAAAAGAGCTGTGTTTTTGATACTTGCTAGATTCTTTCTTGTTTTGTCTTGTATTTTTCGGAAGAGATTTCCACCGAATAGGATAGGCCACATCCCAGTTGTTGTCAACTGCACCTCAACGTTCTTGGCGGTACATACGAATTTAACAATTCAGTTAGATTTATTTATTTATTGGCGTTTAAGGTCATATACTTATGCACAATGGTTAATCATGACCGTGACAGTTTTACAGGTGGAGGAAGCCGGAGTACCCGGAGAGAACTACCGAGCAACGGCGAGCAGCTGCCAGCTCCCCAGCATCGTAAGTCCGCACAGCAGCACACGCAGAATTAGATTGGTTGAAGAACTGGTCATCATCGACGTGCAGTACGCCTTAGTATACGGCGTCATCGTGCCCCCATTTGGACAATCGGGGTTAGGTGCCTTGTCCAAGGACACAACGCGGGAGTCCGAACCGATCATCCAGACGGTTTCCCATCCAAGGACTAACCGGATTCGACGTTGCTTAACTTCGGTGATCTGGTGAGAACCGGTTACCTCAACGCCACCGCGCCCCCATTCATTTAGTTAAGCTGCTGAAAGGTCATGTAGACTTTTGAAAATTAGGACGCATTCCTTGATAAACTGGAAGACAATACAATTCCAGAAGGACTGGTCGGATAGAGCACGCCCCATCATGAGACTGGATAATTTATATCAATTTTTGTATGTATCATTCCTACCGTTTTCTTCAGCATTCACCGTACCTACCAATTTCTGCTTTTCCAGAACTTTTGTTTGCCGAACCTATTATTCTGATCGGTCGGAACTGCAGCCTTACTCATTTCTCAAGATATTTCCTTCCCATACCATTGATAAACAAGAGCAACGCGAAGTGTGGCATATGCTCCTGACGGTGTCATAAAAGGGTTGGTAAGTCTCTCTGGGGCATAACCTAAATAAGTGACTTTCACTATAACATTCTGAGGGGTGGGCGTAATTTTTTTGTTGACGACGTGCATTGTTACCATGGCAGTTTTTCTTGTATAAATGATTGCCGACCGTAAATTGGACACAGGACTGCATATTGCATTTTAGTCAGTGCTAAGCAATATGATTATCATTAATGGGGTTGGTTTAAAAAATTAAGTTCTTTCCCTCATAATACCTAACACACATACTGACTTACATTAACCCTTTACCTAATGAATCTTCCGCACACATCAGCGTAATATGCAAATTGAGCAGTTGAAAAAATTATATTTTTCAAAATATTCCAACAAAACCATATCATGCGACCCCCTCATTGGAACGAGCTCATTGAGGTCGTTCCAATAAGTGTTCACATGATATGGTTTTGTTGAAATTTATCTAAAAATTTTAAAAAATTATATTTAAAATAATAAAGTTTGAAATCGTCTGCGTTGGGTAAAGGGTTACGATGAGTCTTGCAAAACTTTAGTTACAAAGCGGAAACCAATTTGAAGTGTACTCAACGTTGAAGGTTATTGCGACCTTGACCTTTGGCATATCATGGTCAAAATACACAGACCTCTTCCACTTACCAGACCTACCCACATATGAAGGTTGGTAAAGATCTGGCGGGTAGAACTTTAGTTAATTGATGGAATGCAAAAAATTTAACAGATGGATGACGGATGCCGGACACCGGGCATCATGGTCGAAATGAATAGTGTTGTTCCACTCATCATATCTAAGCCACATATGAAGCTGAGTTAAGATTGGTCCTGCAAAAGTTTAGTTATAGAGCAGAAACCTGTTTCAAAAACATTTAATATTGAAGGTCAGTATGACCTTTTTTATAAATACTATTTTATTTCTCTGTAACAGAAATGGGTTTGGTAAACAGGCTAGGCCTATGTAATACCTCACCCTATATATCAGAAATTACATTGTACTGTGTTTCTGTGCAGGTGCGAGTGCAACAAGAGAATAAGAAAAGAATGGAGAGATAGAATGGCCGTATTTCCATGCATTTCTTTAATTTCAATATTCAAGGTTGAATAATTGCTTGGAGAGATGTGCACGTGCATCCCTGTCCAGTCTGACACCATTGTTTATATTAGTATATAATATTTCAACCAGTAGACCAGGACTTATTTACCATAGAAACAACTATAAGTTCCCGTGGTGTGCACGTGCTTTATATATTCATGACTGTGCGCACAAAGATGTTCACGCATACGAGGTCTCGCATGTGCACGTAACATTTATATAAACATATTAAGCACTTATTTGTATGCGTTTGTGTACATGGTGCGTAATTGCACGCCCGTTCGCAGTAACCGGGGATTTATGCAAATGGTAATTATGTCGGGCGAATTAACCGAGTGGTATGTTTGAGATATTCGTGAACTTTCTGGAAAATCATAGTGTTCCACTCCACTGTATTTGAGCAGTTTCCAAAGAACAATTGTTTCACGGCCACTCCGGCGTCAAGGATGTCCCCCAGTATGGCCAAGCGATGTGCATTATAAAGAGGACAATGAAAACGGTAATGCTCGATATCCTCGTATATATAACCGCATGAACATTTAGGATCATCACTTATAAATCTTTCAAACTTATGTGCATTAAGGTCACTGCATCGCAATCGCAATCTGCAGTGCTGGATTTGTGACTCTCTGGATCCAATGCGGTAGAACTCCGGGACGACTATGTCACGAGCACTTAATTGCATTTTGATATTGTAAACACTAACAGCATTTCGAGTGGATTCATCCAGGCTGCTCCAGAGATTTACCGCTGATGGGGGAAAAAAAGACTCTGCGAATGTTTTAGTACGACAATGCCAATTGCGCAGGAGATCAGATGATCTTAATGTGTACCTTGAGAAATCGGAAACCTGGCGCGGTGTCAAAAGGGTTAAATACGTTGAAACATTACCTGGAAAAAATTTTAATAGAGTTGTAATTTTGTTCCTAGCTCTTCTATCACGCAGGAGTATATATCCAGTCTCCTCATAAATGAGTCTATGGCTAGTTCCTCTTATTGCCCCACAAATTGTACGCAAAGCATCAAGTTGGAGTTTGTATTGTGCTTCCGCTTTTCCAAGGGAACAATTATCCCAGATCACATCTGCGTAATTAAAAAGCGGCAAAATAAAAGATTTGTTGAATATTTCCAACGTTCTACGAGTTAATCTATATTTTAAACTGCGTAGACAGTTTATCATTGGGGTTACTTTATTAATGACACTATCAATATGATTGTCCCAAGAGCCCGTATTATGGAAAGTTATACCCAAGTGTTTATGTGTATTAACTTCTTTAATTGGCTGGTTAAGCAAGTAAAGGGTTGGATAGTCAATGTAGGTAGTTTTACGACTTATACACATTGTTACAGTTTTTTCAGGGCTTTTTGACTTGCCAATTTTTGGACCAATCACTAATTTTCAGTAGATCATCATTTACTAAAAGACTAGCCCGATTTGGATCCTCAACTACCAAATACAAAGATGTGTCATCAGCATATAATCTGATGTTTGACGATATACCCTGCACAATATGATTTATATATATGTTGAATACCAGAGGGCCCGGGGCAGATCCTTGGGGTACTCCTGCGGGGATCGTCCTTTTTGTGGAAGATTGACCGTTTATTTTGACTGTTTGGATGCGGACCGTTAGGTAATCTTTAAACCATTCTAGGGTCGTTCCTCTAACACCTATACCGTTTAGTTTGTGTATTAGGCCATCATGCCACACCAGGTCGAAGCCCTTGTTGATGTCACAAAAATCGAAGCGAATGTCTTTTCCTTGATCGAGACTTAGCCGTATGTTATGATCAATTTCTATTAACTGGTTGACAGTACTGTCGCCTGGAATAAAGCCAGACTGAAGCTTTGTTAAGAGATTATTACTATCGAGAAAACCAAACACTTGGCGAAATACGAGCTTTTCGAATACCTTACTAACACAACTAGTAAGAGACACCGGTCTATAATTACCTTTATAATTTATGGATGCCATGCCTTTTTATGAATCGGTAAAACATTGGCGTGCTTCCAAATAGCAGGATATATACTTTTGTTTAGGGACAGATTAAACAATTTTGTAAGTGAGTAAGCTAATTCCGTCGCACATAGTTTTAGTATTTTATTATTAATAAAATCGGGACCGCAAGCTTTATTGGTGTCAAGTTTGAATAATAATATCTTAACGTCTTCCATTTGAATGTTAAGCACCTCCATAGTGAGGTCATTAAAATGTACCTGTGGGAGAGGATTATTTTGAATTGAACTCGATTGTTCTATGAAAAGTTGATTAAGTATTTCACATATGTCTTTAGGATTGTCCACAACGGTGCCACCCTCGAGATGTGGTGGAAATTGTGTATATTTTTCAACAATGTCGATTCGTAAAATTTTTGAAGGAGCTCCACCATTTCCTGGAGGTAAGAATATTAGCGCAAACATAATCATTCAGCTTTTTATCGTGATCACGTTTAGCTTTCCTAACTAAGTCGATTGTTTCATTTCTTAACTCTCGGAAAATTTTCCAATCACCTGGGCAGTTTGTCATTTTTGCTTTTTGGTGGGCCCTATTCCGTTTTCTCATTGTAGAACGTACGTTAGAATTCATCCAAGGTTTGTCATTGGGTCTTATAAGAACCGTTTTAAAGGGAATTTGCTTTTTAGTTATTTTCAGTATAACGTCAGTTACTTATTCCGCTACAGCACTCACATTTTCTGAGTTAAACATATCATCCCAATTTGTTGAGGAGAATTCTTCCCTTAAGCCTTCTATATTCATCTCATTATATTTCCATATTTCTCTATAATACGATTTTACCCTTTGACGCTTTGTTTTTAGATGAACGTACGTGGCGTGGTGGTCATTACAAAACGGCGGAGTAACACCTTGTTCGGATACAGAATCTGGGCAGGAAATAAAAAAATCAAATCTATTAAGGATCGTGAATTTTCTGTTATACGGGTTGGATTATCTATAATCTGTGCTAAACTGTGCGATGACTCCAAGTAAGATATTTTGGGATGTATAGTGTCAACGCAATTTGCACTAAAGTCACCCATAACAATGCATCTTTGGGATAAGTCATTTCTTGCAATCGATATAGATTGGTCTATAAGGTCCCAATACGAAGCCAGGGCAGAAGGAGGTCGATAAAATGTGCCAATAAGAAATTTCTGGTTGGCATGTCTTATTTCGCACCGAATTGCCTCGAGGCCTGGAAGATCGAAGTCATCCCGATATTTGTATATTATATCAGTTTTAACATAAACTATTACACCACCCTCTGCGCTACCACGATCTCTACGAATAGGTGTGCAGTGAAAACCAGATAAGAACACGTCTTTATTGTCTACTTCATCAGTGAGCTTCGTTTCAGAAAGGGCAGTCACATCGTAGTCGTCAAGTTCAGCCTTTACTAAGTCTACTTTGTATCGTAACCCATTAACATTCATATGACAACTTTAATGGAGTCATTATCCCCAGGATTCAATTCAATGTCACCACTTAACAACAATAAATAAAATATCAGCGCACTTATCGCCAAATTATACCAGTAAACACAACATCTTACCATATACATATTGTACCGATAGGTCACAAACTTTAATTGTCTAGGGCCTCCTAGAAAAAGACCAATACTGGCACGGTATATTTCGATATTAACCCCCATGAAAATTTTCTGATGTCAAGTAATAAAAAAACATCAATAATTAGTCATTTCTAGGACAGCTGGTCTCAAACAAAAGATAACCTCTCATGAAACGACGTCCTATATGTAATTGGAGCAATTCGGATCCCATTCCCATCTCTCCATAGTGAAAATTGTGCTGTGATATAAAATGAAAAACATAACATTAATAGCCATATCATTGGATTAGGCAGGTTTTTAGGAGAAAAATACTGAGGTGATTGGGCTCTGTATTACCCAGTCATGATAAGGCCTTCCAAATACTCGTTGAAATGCTCCAATAGGAATCAGTGTTGTAATTATAAACGTTAATGTGCTCGTAACCTGGAGTAGCCTAGAGTAGTCTGTTAAGATTTGTTGGAAAGTCCCCGTGGAAACTATCCAACAAATTGTAAGAGCAGATATTATTCATTATAAACATCTCACACGAAGGGAATACTAGTGGCAGCACATTCTGGAGTAGCCCGGAGTAGGCTGTTATAATTTGTTGGAAAGTCCCCACAGGAACTATCCAACAAATTGTAAAAGCAGATATTATCCATAATAAACATCTCTCACATGAACGGAATACTAGTGGTATGTAATTCTGGAGTAGCACAGAGTAGTCTGTCACAATTTGTTGGAAGGTCCCCACGGAAACTATCCAACAAATTGTAAAAGCAGATCCTATTTATTCTAAATATCTCTCACATAAAGGGAAAGATAGTGGCAGGTAATTCTGGAGTAGCCCAGAATAGTCTGTCACAATTTGTTGAAAAGTCACCATAGGAACTGTCCAACAAATTGTGAAATCAGACATTATTCAGTGTAAAGTTAAACATTTATCACCTGAAGGATTACTAGTGGCAGGTACATTTTAATTCTGGAGTAGCCCAGAGTAATCTGTTACCATTTGTTGGAGAGTCCCCAATAATACGAGTAAGTTAATAAATGAAAAATCATGCCACCTTCTCTGTGGTCTGTAGCCTGTACTCTGATGGTAAAAACTCATTCAACTGAAATACAGTTAAAACTAGAAGTCCTGTCATGAAATGCGCACAAATAGCACGTTGATATGCGCGTTAATGTACGCGTTATGGCCCAAGTAAAGCTATCCAATTCTGAACATATGGCCTGTGCAGAAGCAATGTTTCAGCCAATGGACCTCCGGGTAACCCGGAGGTCCATTGGCAGAAACATTGCATGTGTTTGCTATGAGTAACCAAGAGAACCTGCCGTGCTTTGGATGCCATTCGATATGGCAATTGCGCGCAATTCCAACGCGCAATTAAGCCTAGATAAGCGCACTATTCGTGACAGGACTTCTAGTTTTAACTGTAAGATGCAGCTGGGAAGAGAGAATATTTTGGGGACTGAGACATAGTGACAGGTAATTCTGGAGAAGCTCAGAGCAATCTGTCACAATCTGTTGGAAAGTCCCCACAGGAAACTGTCCAACAAATTGTGAAAGCAGATCGTATTCATTATAAAGTTAAACATCTATCACCGTTCACGTGAAGCAAATACAAGTGGCGGGCAGTTCTGTAGTAGCCCAGAGTAATCTGTTACAATTTGTTGGAAAGTTCCCACAGGAACTATCCAATAAACTGTAAAAGCAGGTATTATTATAACATTACTCGCATGAAGAGAATAATAGTGTCGGGTCGTTCTGGAGCAGCCTGGAAAAATATGTTACACTCTGTTGGAAAGTCACCACAGAAACTATCCAACAAAATGTGAAAGCGCATATTAGATTTATTATAAACATCTCTCTCATGAAGGGGATACTAGTGGCATGTAATTCTGGAGGAGCCCAGAGTAGTCAGAGTAGTATGTTACACTTTGTTGGAAAGTCCCCACAGAAACTATCCAACAAAATTTAAAAGCACATATTATATTCATTATAAACATCTCTCACATGAAGGCAATACTAATGGCATGTAATGCTGGAGTAGCCCAGAGTAGTCTGTCACACTATGTTGGAAAGTCTCTACAGAAACTATCCAACAAAATGTAAAAGCACATATTATATTCGTTTTAAACATCTCTCACATGAAGGCAATACTAGTGGTATGTAATTCTGTAGTAGCCCAGAGTAGTCTGCATTGCCCAAAATAACTTTTTTTCTTTGCGTAGAATAGCATTTTGTAAAAATTACATAGCTATTTGTGTATACCAGAGTTATGTTATGCTGTTTAGTATTGAATTTTTTTAAGTAGATAGAATAGTTTCCATCCATTTCTGGGCATTTCCAAATGATGTGCCACACATGAAACATTTACTATGTTTTTTTTAACGGAACAGCCTTTAAGGATCGCATGGACTTGGATATTTTCAAATAGTGTTTTGGTTGTTCAATAGAGTTCTCAAAATGGAAGTTGTGATTTTTAATTTGATGGGCTTGAAGTTATTTTTAATGGACATTTTAGGCAAAATGTTCTAAAAACAAGAATAATGTAAACCAATAGAATTCATCTTACACATGAAGTTGCTAATGATGCTTCCTGGAGAGTTAATCTGAGTTATGCCTGGAATGTTCCACATTCAGAAGCAAAGCATCAGTGAACTAGTTTTCAAATTTGTTTGCAAATTTTCATTTACATTTTGCGATACAAGATAATCAACTGCAGCCTAATAGGCTGCAGTTGATTATCTAGTATCTCAAAATGCTATACATAATTGAACATTGTGTAGCTTCTTGCAAGTTTTGCATAACAAAAAGCGACGCGACACCGCTTATTTTGAGCCCTGGTAGTCTGTCACAATCTGCTGGAAAGGCCCCACGGAAACTATCCAACAAATTGTAAAAGCAAATCTAATTTATTATAAGCATCTCTCACATGAAGGGAATAATAGTGGCAGATAATTCTGGAATAGCCCCGAGTAGTCTGTCGCAATTTGTCGCAAAGTCCCCATAGGAACTGTCCGACAAATTGTAAAAACAGATATTATTCATTATAAACATTTCTCACATAAAGTAGATACCAGTGGCCGATCAATTCTGGAGTAGCCTGGAGTAGTCTATTACAATTTGAACCATCCAGCGAATTGTAGAGGCAGATATTATCCATAATAAACATATCTCGATGAGGGGAAAAATAATGGCAAGTCATTCCAAGGTAGCTCAGAGCAACCTGTCACAATTCGTTGGAAAGTCTCCATAGGAACCGTCCAACAAACTCCACAAGCAGATATTATTCTTTATAGACATCTCTGACATAAAGGAGATACTAGTGGCAGTCTTTCTAGATTAGCCTGTAGTTATCTGTTGTAACTTGCTTGGAAGTCCCCATGGAGACTATCCAACAAATTGCAAAAGCAAATACATGTATATTCATTTTTCAAACATCTCTCACATGCAGGAAATACTAGTGGCAGGCCATTCTGGAGTCGCGTGAGGTAGTCTGTTACGATTTGTTGGAAATTCACTGCGAGATCCAATCCACTTCCACATCAAATATATCATGTAACTATATAAATTGGTCTTCGTAGCATTAAATAATTCTCAGTTATTTTGAGGGGCAATTGATCTTAATTCTTTCATTGTCCTAACTGTCATTATCTTGTTATCTGAATTTGTGATAAGCAATATTCCGTCTGAAGTCCATGTTTGGTTAATTTTCTTCATTTTTTCATAACCAATACTTCCTTAAACAAAGTATGTTTATACCTGGTCAAATCTTCATTGATAAAATACTTATTTCCAGCAGTTTCTTTTGACTTCAAATTCTTCTTTAATGAATAGAACAGTCTTCCTGCACGATCATTAGTTAATTTTACCAAGTTCTGTCTTGTTTTACCAGTTTTTGGAGTACCTACCCTGAGTGACCTATATATGTCTGTTTTAGCAACATCTAAGACTAAGGCATCGGTAGATTCACCTTCAGTTTCTTTAACCCCATCGATCCGTAGACTATTACGCCGTGTGTATTGTTCTAACTCGTCCACGCGCAATTCCATACAGTCCAGCTCCTTATTTAGAACCTGATTCTCCTCCTTCAGCTCCTTGAGCTCTTTAGCAAAACCCATGGTGGCTTCACGAACCGCCTTAGTGATAACTCTATTAACATATTTATTGATTGCTTTGTCGACAGACTCCTGAATAAATGATTTAACGTCCTCACACATAACCGATATAAGCTGGGTTGCAAGAGCTGACACGTCAATATTTGGTGTATTTGTAGCCATTGTCCCACCCTCAGAATCAGACACCTAATCAGGATCACTATCCTCAACAATACATGAAATACATGACAGTTTTGATTTGATGCACGTAATAGATTTGAAGAATGCTCAACTGGATTAGTTCTTTTACATTTTGATTTGTGTTTAGGGTTTGGCCGTACAGGCATCTCTGAGAAAAATTCTAAAAATACTGATCACCGCAAACGGTGCATCACCAACAATAGTCAATACCACTGCAATACCACGATAATAGGCAAACTATTGTACCGTCAACAGTAAATCTTCACAATCGGTTCACTTTTGGCTATGGACTTACAGGTATCTCTGAGAAAATGTCTAAGAATACTGAATACTGATCTGAATACTGATCACCACATCGCCAACAATACCACTGCAATACCACGATAATACCACGACAATAGGCAAACTCTTGTACCGCCAACAGTAAATCTTCACAGTCGGTTCATTTTGGGCTATAGACTTATTTCCGAACCGCCAGACATAGCTTCAATACCATACTGGCAATTCTCCACATTCTACATGAATGATATCTACCCAGCAACCTCAAAAAAGTCAAATTATTCAGAAGCACCTGTGCACCGCTCCGTATGACCTTGTCTTGTGTCGCACCAGCGGACACCATGGTCAAAGTAAATAGTGTTGTTGCACCTGTCATACCTAATGCACATATGTAGTCAAGTTATGATGGGTCCAGAAAAAGTTTAGTTATAGAGCAGAAACCTGTTTCAAGAACATTTAATATTGAAGGTCAGTGTGACCTTGTCCTGTGTCACAGTAACGTCAACGTGAATAGAGTTCGTCCACGTATCATGTCTAATCCACTTATGAAGTTATGTTAAGATTGGTCCTGTGAAACTTTAGTTATTGAGCGGAAACCGGTTTCAAGTACATGTAATGTCGAAGGCCACAGTGACCGTGTCCTTTGGCACATCAATATCAAATTGAATAGAGTTCTACCCCACAGCATACGAAACCTTCACACTGAGTTATATCAAGATCATTCTTGCAGAACTTTAGTTATTGATCGGAAACCAATTGCAAGTGTATTTAACATTGTAGGTCACCCTGACCTTGATCGTTGGCACACCATGGTCAAAATAAATAGGCTTCTTTCAATCATCATACCTAACACATGTGTGAAGTTTGGTAAAGAACCACCTGGTAGAACTTTACTTAATTGACGGAATGCAATCGAAATCTGTTTCAAGTACATTTAATGTTGAAGGTCACAGTGACCTTGTCCTTTAGCACATCAATATCAAAATGAATAGTTTTCTACCCCACACCATACATATCCTCTATACTGACTTACATAAAAATCAGTCTTGCAGAACTTTAGTTGAAGAGCGGAAAGCAATTCCAAGTGTATTACATATTAGAGGTTACTGTGACCTTGATCTTTGGCACATCATGATCAAAATGAATAGGCTTCTTCCACTCATCATACCTAACCCGCTTATAATTAACAAAAAGGATGAAACATTCCTGACATGCTTCAGGTGCTGAATTGTTTTGGGGGATACAAACAAATACCGAGGGGTGGGGGAGTATTGATTAACTCTTTGCTTGATGTTGGCGGATATTCCTGCCAGGACAGGGTTGCTCTTGCCACTGAATTATGTGTAAATTGGGCGCATTTAATTTTAAATTCACCCTGTAAATTGCATGAATTTTTACACCAGCAGTTTCTTGAGTTAAATGTAGATTAATTTTCATCAAATCTACAGTACAGCCGCCGTGGAGTGGTCACTTTCCACGGTTGGGCAATATTTCCACGGACGCAATACTATTAAATTAAAAACACTAATTATAGGAATAATCATCAAAAAATTAATTAATGAAGCACCGGGTATAACCCGACGCATTATTAACTAAAATTTTGCTGATGATTATTTCTGTTACCCGGTAAACGCATGCGAGGACATCACTACCCACGCGCGGATTGCAATCAGTCCACGGCGACTGTACTGTTGCCATGGCTGCTTCATGACTAGATTTGATGAAAATATCTTGAAAATACTCAGCGGGTAAAGAGTTAATTATATTAAATTTGGTTATGTTGATTGTTTTCTTTAACGACAGTCTCTTAAATTATTAGAATAGTGTCTGTGACATATGCGTTACTGTTGTCTCTAAGGAGACTTTATTCAAGAATGCGCGAGTTTGGAAAAAAACAACTTCCTACAGGAAAAAGTAGGAAACACATTCGACTGGAAAGAGTGCAAATTTTACATCAGAAATGTTAGGGTTTATTTCTTCGCTTTTGTTTGTTTATTTTTAGCTCCCATTAATAAGGAAAGTGCACAGCGATTTGGCATCGGGGAGAGTCTAATGTTTGGTGGAGTTGTAAGCACTGCAGGATTCCTCGGGGCGGCCTTTTCGTCGGATGCGAAGTTGTTTATTGCTTGCCTTGGAGTTATAACAGGTTCGTTATCGTATTAAACAACTGAATCATTGTCAAACGCATCTTTCAATTATACTGGAAAAAAGAAAAGCGAAGTGCGGATAAAATGGGGACATAACTCTATCACAAATAAACGAAAAAGAACCTGAAACAAAAAAAAACAACAAAAAAGCCAAAATCCATCGCTAAGATAAGTTGAGTTTTTCTTTAAGCGTGGGGGATCTAAATTTGTTTCTTCTGTTTGTTCTCTAGAACATTATATGCTTAATCATGAAAGTAGAGGGGCATGTAGGAGTAGTGGCGTATCCACTTCACAGTTAATACTGGACGCCAGCTGGGTACTGCCTGTCTTTCGCATTAGCTACCACAACCTTTGGGAAATCGAATTTCCCCGTCCTCCTCCGTCAGTGACAGTATACGTTTGTAATAGTTTCGTTTTTTTTTTTAAATCGGGAACGTGGAAAGATGTTCCTACGCTCAGTTGGAGAGTAACAATTGGTTCTTTTACCGTCGATGTTTATATTCCCACTGATTAATTTGATAGAACTGAAATTCCGAATAATTGCCTGAAAAATATATTTCCAATTTCGATTTGTAAATCGCCTACAGTGTCCCACATTCATAGAGTTGGGAGTCGCCATTTTTATGACTTCGGTCTGAGCTATTAACTTTCGGAAATGGAGTGAACGGTTGTGGATTTTGGACAGGAAAAGTACATCCCAATTTTAGGTCATTTCACCTCTTTCCTGTTGTAAATATGTTTGAACAATCCTTCTCGCCTTAGCTGAATATGTATACCCGCTCCCTCACTGATTGAAATTCGGAATACACCTCCATAGCTGCTTGAAAAATAATCTCGTGCATTCGAGACACTAAATGTACAACCCAGTTTTGATCATACCACAACATTCCTGCTGCAAATATGGTCGAATAATCGATGTCGTTCAAACCAACATCTATTTGTATTTTATAATATTAACTCTTTGAGACGTTAATTATCCTGACGATCAAACGTCAATGGAAATTCAGTTTCTTCAATGTTTTTCAAAATGCGACGTCAAACATTGAAAAGGTTCAAATAACAAGATATTTGTCACATTAGTGATTACCTGGTTATGGGCTAGATTGTTTTTGGTGGTCTGAATTTGTTATTCAAAGTTTGTTTTATTACAAATTATCGTTTGTGTTTGACCGAATATGAAATATAAGCAAGAAAAGTCTCGGCTTTTGCTATGGTATCTTCATTTTTTGAAAGCACTGATATTGACTTCTAGCAATCAACCAGTTAGAAAGTCTTGACAGCAGGATTATATTAGTATTTAGGTTGCGATCACATATGGCCCAACTATTGTCACTGATCACTATTCGGGGGAAAATAGGAATTGAGGTTAAAACTTTAAAAAATCGAAAAATAATAACAAACCAAATAACCACATAGTATCAAAGCGCTGGTTGATTTCGAACGTCATAAGACGAACAAAAATATGAAAGTGTTAAGAGAAGTAAACGTCATATATGTTAGTGTCCATCGGTATGAGCACGATGTCTTGGTCGAATGTATTTTATCGAAGAGCTTGTTATTACATTTCAGTTTATTTGAATCCATGTCATCCCATCCCTCAGCACTTAAAGCGAACGTGTAGCAAACCAGTGCGCCTGATACTAATATACATTTGTATAGGGTTGAGAACAGAGGCGGACTGCCGTTTGGGCCACCGGGATATTTAACGATGCCACTCCCCCCCCCCCTATTGGAACCCCCCGGCGCCCCCCAAAATTTACGCAGCTCAACACCTGTTGGCGTATGAAATTTCGTGAAAATGATCAAAACGGAATACTGGAACTGACTGCATAGACTGTCGATTTATCGAAATGCCTTCTACAGTTAAAACTAGAAGTCCTGTCATGAAACGCGCACAAATAACACGTTGATATGCGCGTTAATGTACGCGTTATGGCGCAAGTAAAGCTATCAAATTATGTACATATGGCCTGTGCACAAGCAATGTTTCCGGTAACCCGGAGGTCCATTTGCAGAAACATTGCTTGTGTTTGCTATGAGTAACCAGGAGAACCTGCCGTGCTGTGGATGCCATTCGATATGGCAATTGCGCGCAATTCAGCCTGGATAAGTGCACTATTTGTGACAGGACTTCTAGTTTTCACTGTATGTAGACTGACACTGGCAGCCCACACAGAAGGCATTTCGATATCCCAGCGTCCAGTATACCATTGATCGGTCGGATGCAAGGACACAACGTTCTTGTGATTCGAGAAATTAAAATAATCTCCTATTGGGCCGAACTATGGTCGGCACATGAGTCCACACCCCCTTTGGTTTTTTGCCAAATGTGCGACAAAGATGATACAAAAGTGCCATCGAAAGTGTCAAGTATAGCCCTTCAGACACCTTTTTTCAGACCCGAAAACAAGTGGTCATGCAACAAATAAGAGAGAGAAAAAATGACACGAAGGGAAGTACCGGTCACTTGCACATACTTTTCAGTGAATTCCCTACAAAAACACACAAAAAGTCAATTGTATTTTTTAGGTCCAAAGTCATAAAATTATCCTCTTTTATCAGAAATGTTCAACAATAATGCATTTTGGGCAGAAAAGGAGACATCCGCATTTCCGAAGAAGCTCTAAAATCCTGAAAAATGGGAATTCCAACTATTCATGACTTGCCCTCCGAAATTCCAACTATGGGAAATTTTGGCCAGGATTGGGGGCGTGCAAGGCTTGAAAGAAGAGCTGTTCCAAAACGAGGACTATTCTAATCTACCAGATTATTCCAGCACCACAAAGAAGTAAAAGCATGCTTATACTGAATAGTGCGAAAATAAAAACTAAAAATAATTATAGGACAACAAATCTAATCTAAGTGCAAAGCCATTCTTCTCTACCAGGGTTTACGCCAGTCCAATCGCACCAACCCTTGGGCACACCTTATTTGTTTGACGACCCTAAAGAATTACGAGATACCCGTGATGGCAGGTTTCCAGTAGGTTTACGATAACCACCGCTTTTCGGAAATACCCCCCGAGCACACCTCTATACCGTTGTTGGATCGTCAGACAAATGGTAACTACAGGCCACCACAGAAACGAATGAGGCGGCTTTCATTGTACAAAATAAATGCTGGAAACACGTATTGGACTACCAACTTGCTCGCGAAAAAACATCACATATCACTATTATACTGAAATCACAACGTGGCGGTGCATTCAAATTACCAAGGAAACCCAACAATACGTCAGTGGTCACGTGTCCGGTAATGTCACTTTCGACGACCCCGCAGAGTCCCCAAATAGGGGAATCTTTGTTAGCTATAACACTACTCTCCCCTAACTCAGTGAGAATTTTGCACGATCTTGGGAAATTTGTCGGATTCTTTTCTCTTCGCGCAGAAACATAAAAAAATAATATAATTGTTAGTTGATAAAGTCATATGCTTCCCCCAAACGCATTTATTTGTTGGACACAGCCTTCATTTACGAGGTCACCGATGTAACGATTCTTGACGTTCTATGTCGATCATTGGAAGACTTAACACAGTGGCTATTTAAATCATTGCATTACTATATTTCTCAACTACTGATGGGCTATTTTTTTTCAGCATTTGGTTTGTCATTTCTCCATCTCTGTAGTTACATGGCGCCTACAGAATTACTAGCGACGGAAAGAACAAGAAAACTGTTGACTATAACTTGCACGGTGTTTCATGGACTAGCCGGTGCGGGTTCCAGTCTTATTATGGAATATATGTATGAAAACTGGGGACATCAGACAACCATGTTTGTATTAGCTGGAGCTTCTCTTCAAGCCTTTGTCTGTAGCATGGCCATTTGGGCGGCTGTACCGTCAATGTAAGTTATTAGTAACAACAATAATGCTGCCACTTAGTTGACATTTATATTTTTGTGGAATAAGTGTTTAAAGAAAAACATCGAAGAAATAATTCTTGAAAAGCTTAAGGACAGGACGTAGCAACATAGGGTGGGAGTAGGGGGGTTTTCACCCCCTCCTACCAAAAAATAAAAAATAAAAATATGTGTCCAAAATCCAAGATAGTTCGAAATTTTTCAGGCAAAAATTCCAACAGTCGGAAATTGGAAGCATAGTTGTAACGGACGTTTGTTTGGGATGTAATATTACATTTTCGTGAAAATTCTAACCGCCGACGTCCTCAGACAAAATTCAGATAAAACAACTTAAGACATGTGCTCTTGTTACGCAGTTTGCCCTCTTCCATGTCTAACTTTATTCATATAAAAGTAATTACTCATACTCTGCAACTATAATGAATGCTTGTCAGTCATTCAGTTTATTTCATGACAAGATTCACTGTTCAGCATGACCTCATAGTTCAGATGATTAATACATTTTTCGTTATTATACTGATTGTTTAGCATTTTTGTACATGTACCTAGGGGGGTTTGATCATCCCCTACTAGGCGGGTCCTCAGGTGGCGGATAGAGGACGACCTGCTCAATTGGGCAGGTTTGCTAATTGGCAGGTTTGCTCAATTGAGCTGGTTCGCTGCGAAATACACGAATACGCAGCCCCGGACCAAAATGATCAACCCTGCTAATTCCATCTGGCAGGCACCTTGTTCTCCCGTGAGGTGCGTTCCGAAGGTCCCGGAAGAAAAAATTCTGGCAGTTGAGGACTCGGGCCCCGGTTAGGGCAATCTCCGGGATGGAGCCCTGGTCTCCATGTCGGAGATAATGTTCAACACACTACTTTGGCCCCGATTTCTGGAAGTAGATGGTTGGATGGTTCGTTCTGGCCAATCGGGAGCCCCCACCCCAAAAAGTACTGGGTGTCACGTCGGGGGGCATTTGGTGGTCATTCAATCAGTCATTTCCTTTTCTCACACATCATAATTGCCAATGTGTACTGTTTTAAACGTTCTAGTTTATGAAATACTTAGTTTTGCTGTGCTGTCTGTCTAATTTATACATGGCAACTGTAATTATAGTGTTTCGTGTAGTGATTGATTGGATGATCGCCATCCGAAGACCTGGCACTTCCACACACGGGCCAATCAGTCAGTGGTATGCCTTGGCATCAACACTGACTGAGTATACTGCCCCATACCAGGTATGTGGGAATACCGGCAACCCGGTGGGTTCACTGCTTTGCAGTAACCCTACCCCTTGTTGGACTCCGTGGTGGGTGGGAGCCGGGGCAGTGAACAACTTATAATACTACCATGGCATCTAAACCAACCAAAACCAAAAGACTTTTCTCTGCTACTGATTTGGGAAACTCTGACTCTGACGAAGATTTGATCGCATCTTTATTACCACCTGAAGATAACATATCTAAATTTATTCTGCTGCACTCAACGGACGAAACTACAAAATTTAGCACTATTAATCCCTTTGCTCTTGATAAAGCTATAAAGGGCATTGCAGGAACTGTTCAGGATATCAAAAAATTAAGATCAGGAGATATATTAATACAGTGTATTAAACAAGCTCAAGTTCAAAATCTTCTACACACTACTAAAATTATGGATTTTAATATTAAAGCTGACTATCATAAAACATTAAATACTAGCAAAGGTGTCACAAGAACACGGGAACCGGCAGGCATGCAGGAAATAGATATTACACTTGAACTGAAACCGCAAGGAATAACAGCTGTAAGACGGGTAGAAATTAAAAAGGAGGATAAACAAATTAGGACCAATACTTATATTTGCACCTTTGATAGCACTAAATTACCAAAAGCTATCAAAATTGGTTACTTGAATGTCGGAGTGGATTTGTATGTTCCAAATCCACTTCGATGCTTCAGGTGCCAAAAGTTTGGGAATGGGCAGAGTTCCTGCCGAGGCAAAGAAGTATGTTTTTAATGCAGCTTAACTCACGAGGGGCCATGTGAAATAACAATATTTAAATGTATCAACTGTCAGGGCAATCATATGTCATCATCTAAGGATTGCCCTGTATGGAAGAAGGAGAAGTTGATACAAAAAGTAAAGTGTGAAAAACAGATTAGTTTTAAGGAGGCCAGAGACATCGTAACATCAATGCCTGGCATGAATATATCAATACCATCTTATGCCTCAACCTTGAAGCAAAAGAAATCAACTGAATCAGTTGCATGCCAAACTGAATATACTTGGCTCAAGGGTGCAATACCAACCTCATCACAGGCTTTCACCATAGGAAATAACAATTCAGTTCAAGTGAGATCTACACAAACAAACACCACTGATCATGAAACTATTAAGACACAACACATAAAGGAACATTCACAACAAAAATCTACACCAGCGGAAACAAGACAGGACATCAATAAGTCAACTAGAAACGACAACACAAATTCCAAAACAGATCATATACAGAAATCTCAGCAGCAAACAGGTTTGAAGGTTTTGAGAAGATGGATGTCGGTGACGGCATTGACGAAATGTTCAAGCAACTGCGCTCAACATCTCAGAATAAGTCCCCCAAAACAAAATCACCAAAGAAACACACTGGGGCAATATCGCCCATACGTCCACCATCCCAAACTTCAACCAAATATGGATAATACACAGAGAAATAATATCATACAGTGGAATTGTCGAGGTTTTCGAGCTAATTTCAATGAACTTGGTGTTCAAAGCCAAAAATATAAACCTGCTGCTTTTTGCCTGCAGAAAACTCTTTTAAAGAAACCCGAGGCTCAGGATCATTCAGCCTTTAAGCATTATACATCGTATAATGCCTGGGCAGATGAAACTGATCTTCATATTCGTGGAACGTCCGTCTTGGTTAGAAACGACATTATTCACAGCCCTGTATCTTTGCAATCAAATTTACAGGCTGTAGCGGTACGCCTAACCTTAGACAAGACAATCACCTTATGTTCTATTTACGTTTCACCGAGTAAAACTCTACAGCTGAATGATCTTGAGTTACTGGTCCAACAACTCCCAACTCCGTACATTTTGTTGGGTGATTTTAACGCGCATAGCCCTATTTGGGGTAATTCCTGCAGTCAAGAAGATGTAAAAGGTAAAACTGTAGAAGAATTCATTACAAAACATGATTTATGCTTGTTTATTGATGGTTCAGACACTTATCTGCACCCCGCATCTGGTTCGTATACATCAATTGATCTTTCAATTGTATGGCCTTCTATCTTCCTTGATTTTTCTTGGAAGGTAGAAGACGACTTGTGCGGGAGTGACCACTTTCCAAATGTGTTGGAGAGTGTAGTTCAGGCGGACGATGAGAGGGTGCCCCAGTGGAACTTTAAAAAAGCCGATTGGGACACTTTCTCATCGCTTTGTTCTGAGCGCCTCACACGGGAGAAATTTCAAGATAGTGCTGATCAAATAGAACTTTTTACAAACGAGCTGCTTGACATTGCAGCTACAGTTATCCCCAGAACCTCGACAAATCCAAAACGCTTCGCCAAACAATGGTTTGATAGTGAGTGTAAACAGGCTATAAAAGATCGGAAATAAATTGAAAGGGAATTTAACAAGTCACCTACAACACATAATTTGGGTAAACTGCGTATTAATCGGGCAAAAACAAGGCGACTTATAAAGCAAAAAAAGAAAAATTCTTGGGAAACTTATGTGTCTAAAATTAACCAAAACACACCAATCACAAAAATTTGGAAAATGATTAAAACGATTAAAGGAAAATAAACAAAATCAACTGTACAACACCTGAAGGATAACAACACATTAATCACATCCAAAACCGAAATTTCAAACAAATTCGCTTCCACCTTTTGTAAACATTCGTCGTCTGAAAATTGTAATTCAGAATTCATCAAAATTAAAAAACAACAAGAAAAACAAAAAATAAAATTTACTTCCAATAATTTAGAGGATTATAATGAACCTTTCTCTATGGAAGAATTACACAACTCTTTGCATAGAGCAAAGGATACTGCTACTGGTCCCGATGATATACATTATAAACTTTTAAAACACCTTCCTCAAACTTCACTAGAACTTTTATTGTCAGTTTTTAATGACATTTGGGTGACTGGCCAGTTTCCACCTTCCTGGCGAAAAGCAACAAGTATTCCTATTCCAAAGCCTGATAAGGATCACAGTAATCCAAGTAATTACAGACCTATTGCACTAACTAGTTGTCTCTGTAAAACCATGGAGAGGATGATCAATGATCGGCTTGTCTGGTTTCTGGAATCGAACAATCTGCTTGCGGATGTTCAGTGCGGTTTCAGAAACCAGAGAAGTACTGTGGATCATTTGGTCAGACTTGAAACGTTTATCAGAAATGCCTTTGCTAAAAAAGAACATTTGGTCGCCATCTTCTTTGATCTTGAGAAGGCATATGATACAACGTGGACGTATGGGATTTTAAAAGATCTTTTTAACATGGTGTTGAGAGGGCGTATGCCTCTTTTTATTGAAAACTTTTTAAAGGACCGCCAATTTCAGGTTCGTGTTGGGTCAACGTTATCTGATCCTCACGGGCAGGAATTGGGGGTTCCTCAGGGTAGTATTTTATCCGTTACCCTGTTTTCGGTTAAAATTAATAGTATCATCGATGCAATTGAGAACATGGCAGATTCTTCATTGTATGTCGATGATTTTTTAATCTGCTATAGCAGTAAAAATATAAATGCTATCGAGCGCAAACTTCAGCTGTGTTTGAATAGGATTCAAAAATGGGCCACAGAAAATGGTTTTAAATTTTCCAAGTCAAAAACGAATTGTGTTCATTTTTGTAAACTTCGGAGACATCACCTCGATCCGGAGTTAAAAATTGATGGGAGTCCTATTAAAGTTGTTAAGGAAGTGAAATTCTTAGGTTTGTTGTTTGACAACAAACTGAAATTCACTTCCCACATAAAACAACTAAAAGTTAAATGTAAGAAAGCTCTAAACCTGCGGAAAGTTGTTGGTATCGCCGATTGGGGTGCTGACCAAAACACTTTGCTCCATCTGTATAGATCACTTGTTCGGTCAAAATTAGATTACGGTTGTGTAGTTTACGGTTCTGCAAGGAAATCATATCTCAAACCACTTGATGCAATTCATAATAGTGGTATTAGAATTAGTCTAGGGGCTTTTCGAACATCCCCAATAGACTCTATGCTTGCTGAAGCAGAGGAACTTTCTCTTGAGAAGCGTAGAATTAAATTGTCTCTCCAATATGTGTCTAAACTTTTGGCCAATCCTTCAAATCCTGCTTATAATTGTGTTACAGTCCCTCAAAATGTTAATTTCTTTCACCGCCACCAGAAACATATTCCTCCATTGGGAATTAGAATTAAACCCCACATGGAACCCACCAAAATTGAACCACATACAATAAAAGAAAATCGTAAAACACATATTCCTCCTTGGCATCTTAAAAAAACCAACAGTTATTTTGGACCTTGCTTCTACCAAAAAATCTGATACCAATTCCTTGCAGTTCAAACAAAAATATGCCGAAAAAAAGTCCAAGTATAGTACATATACAAGGATCTATACGGATGGATCTAAGGATGGTGACAAAGTATCATCAGCTGCTGTTACTGGTGATCATATCACCTCAATCAGAATACCGAATCAGAGTTCTATTTTCACAGCTGACGTTAAAGCTTTACAACTCGCTCTTGAACATATCGAGAATGCTCAGGAAAAGAAGTCGATTATTTTTTCAGACTCTCTTTCCTCTTTACTTGCTTTACTCAACCACAAGTTGAAGAACCCTCTAGTTTTGGAACTTCGTGAGAAGTTAACAACTCTCGTGTCTGACCAATATGATATCGTGTTTTGCTGGTTAACTGTTGGTATCGCTGGTAACACCAAAGCAGACAGTGCGGCAAAACAGGCTTTAACAAAGCCTCTCACTGATTTCAAGATAACTTTCAGTGATTTTAAGCCTCATATTAGTAGTTACATCAAATCAATGTGGCAGGCGGAATGGGATGGGGCGACAAATAACAAGCTCCATCGCTTCCGACCAACTATTTCTGATCACTACCCTTCCAGTAACCTTTGTAGAAAATATCATGTTATTCTGACACGATGTCATATTGGTCATACAAGACTAACACATTCCTTTCTGTTAGAGGGTAATTTGCGACCAGAATGTGTTCCTTGTCAGCAGGGGCTGACAGTGGAACACATTTTTTTAGATTGTACAGATTTCGCTCACGTTAGGCGGCAGTTTTTCACTGTGGAGTTTCTTAGAGACCTTTTTTACACTACCAGTCCGCGCAAGCTGTTGTCTTTTCTAAAAGAAATCAACCTTTTTAGCAAGTTTTAGAGCTTTGTCTTTTAATCTTCCCATCATGATTTGGTATCAATAGGTTGATTTGTATTATATTTGTTGTTCTTCTTTCATTATGAATATTCATTTTCACATTTTCATTGTATTGTCGTTCATCTATCACAATTTTTTTCTTTTTAAAAAGCAATCCTGACCATTACCTTTTAACTCATTTTCATGACTTTCTCGCCACGATATGGCCTTTGTTGCCGATGTGGCGTTAAGCACCAATAAATAAATAAATAAATTGTACATGTACGTTCATGTAATTAATTAACACAATGCCTACTAAAGGTAGCTATGATCTACTTATAGACTGCAGTCCACAAGAAATTGTCATTTTGTGCTGTCTTAAAACCAGAGATTATGTATCTAGATATTTAGCTGCAGTCCTTTGCTATCACAGAACCAAATATTTTCCCATAGACCACCATTATAACATTTCGGCGAAAAACAATACGATCGCATCACTTTAAATTTGGCATTCAAATGTCTTTGTCAAGTATAGCCTTCGGACAACTTTTTTTCGGAACCGAAAACAGGGGTGGGGGGGGGGGGGGGTCATGGAACAAATAAGAGAGATAAAATAACACGAAGGAAAGTACCGGTCACGTGCACTTATTTTTCAGGGAATTTCCTTCAAAAACACACAAAAAGTAAATTGTGTTTTTAGGTCCAAAAGGTATCAAATCACTCTCTTTTTATCAAGAATATTCAACAATAATGCAATATGTCACAAGAATGTTTCAAACTTTAATGAAACAATATATTTTCCCAAGTCTGTTTATTTTAACAGATTGCATCATTAACTCTAATATTTTACCATTTACATGGATAAAACAGTAATTTTTGCATTAGAATCAAACTTTTGGCTTCTCCTGAGTGGAAAACATGGGTAATTTGCTCTTTGAAGCAAAAGTGTCTACACTTTGTCAAATGGGTTTAACAACTGTTATTGCTTCCAAAGGATTTTTCTAGACTGTTACCCAACAAAGTAGCTGGGAAGGATGAGACTGTACCGCTTTCTTCAAAAACTACCTTGATCCCAAAATAAAACTAAACTCTGCATCAGCACACAATATTTTTGGAAAATATCTGTCTCATCTAACCATACTGCAAGCTAGACAGTATCCCAAACCCCAGGAAACAATATGAATGTCAATTTTGTTTTAAAAACTGAGGCTACAGCTATATATTTCACCAATATAAAATGACTCTTCCTTTTTATCCTAACAACTGGTGTCAAACTTTCTTCTTCCTACTTATGTGGTAAAATATAGCCCTTAACCCTTTACCTAACATGAAAAGCAGACGACACTTGCAAAAATAATTCTTGAATAACTATTTTTTTTCATTTTTTGTCTCAAAAACATAGGTTATGACCCCTCGTTGGAACGAGCTCGACGAGCTCGTTCCAACGAGGGGTCATAACCTATGTTTTTGAGACAAAAAATGAAAAAAATAATGAAAATTAATTGGCGATTTTCGAGAATAGCGCTGGCCGGTTTTGGCCGTTACGTTAGGTAAAGGGTTAATAGGACCCCCCACCCCGTATGACATAATTCATAAATTAATTGACATTGACACAAAACAAACCTACTGTGATATTAATTTTCCCATCTTTGATAGTTTTTAAATCACATTCGGGCTTCTGAAGACATTTCATATTGTGTTTGATGATTTTTTTGCATTTTTTGTAAAGAAAACGCCTCAATCTTCTCAGTTAAGATCCAGGCAATTGAAAAGCAAAGAAACGCCTTGTCACATTAACAAACAGACAAACAGACAGATAGGCTTGCAGTCACACATTTTCGAAGTCTACATGGGAATACTTAATGACATACAATGAAAAATATAGTGGAAGAGCTATGACAAGGTTATTAAATAGAAAAATAGCTCAGTGGACAATGAGATCTGAAGTCTCAAAGTAAATCATAAGAAACTGAAAATGTATGATATTAACTTAAGCCTCTAAAAACATGCTGTTCAGTCTTTTCAAATGTTTATCATCAGCAGAAAGGTTAATAATGTGTGGGAAGGGGACTTGGTCCAAAGAGAGAGCAATATTTCACAACAGTCACTGTTAATTTGTCCTTGCCGTAGGAACCACGGCAGCACTAGTACTAGACTGCTATATTGGTAGCTATGCACAAATGCCATTCATTCTCATTTGCTATTTTATTATGTTATGTTATATCCACCGTAGTCCCTCCCTCTCCCCTCCCCAAATTTGTGTTCCAAATTACTTTTTCAATGAAAAAATTATTTTCCAACATTTTAAAGAGCATAATAAACAAGAGAAAAACTTCTAAATAACAGTGAACAAAAGTGCAGTATAAGTTTTCTGGTTGTGTTTGAATGGTGATCTGGGAGGGGGATTGGAAAATTGGTATCCTCCCTGCCCCTAGTACTATGAAGGGAACCATGGTTTAAAAAATGTGTCAGTAGAGTAAGATAAGCTGTTAGTTAGCAGCTGCAAGATGTTAAAGTGTGATCTTGGGAAATGCACTTGCTCAAAATGTGAATTTGTTTGCATTGACACCATTAGTTTTAGCAATATATAGCCTTTATTGCTGACTGTGACAAAAATGTAACTTTTCTAAACAATAAAAGATTTTTGTAAGGTGTGCGGTCCCCCAGTAAACATTTAAATGATGTGAAGTAATTCCCGAAAATAATAATTGAATCTGGTTTTAAAGCCAAACATCATATTTCCTACAGGTGTCACTGAACTAAATATTTTCCCAGAAACCACCATTTAACGTTAGTTCTGGCGACAAAAATATGATTTCATCACTTTAATTTTGGCATTCAAATATCTGTGTCAAGTATAGACCTTCAGACAACTTTTTCTGACCCGAAAACAAGAAGGGATTACCGGTCCAAAAGTAATAAAATCACCCTCTTTTTTATCATGAATATTTAACAACAATGCAAGATGTCAATAGAATGTTTCAAACGTTTATTGAAACAATCTATTTCCCCAAGGCTGTTTATTTTTTTTAAAGATTGCTACATTTCAAGGCGGGTAAATCTAATTCAAATATTTAGTTTAGCAATAGCATTTACACTGTTTGGACATATTCTCAACATGCCATAAAACCTACCGGTACAGCCACTCGGAGTCAGTATTTTGAAAAAAAA
Source organism: Pictodentalium vernedei (assembly GCA_031216915.1). Taxonomy (NCBI): domain Eukaryota; kingdom Metazoa; phylum Mollusca; class Scaphopoda; order Dentaliida; family Dentaliidae; genus Pictodentalium; species Pictodentalium vernedei. The sequence goes on from CM062291.1 coordinate 450,983,555, forward strand.
ATCTCTCCTCTGGGAGTTGGGTGACACACTTTTAAGTATTCATCCTTAGTTGGAATTTTCGTAGATCTACACCCCCCCCCCCCACCCCACACATGATTGAAAATTTGTGGCTACGTCCCTGATTAAGGAGCGTTCGTTGAATGGACCCCTTGCTTGGTGCGTTTGCTGACATTTTGCTTGAATTCTGCAACCATTGTCTGGGTGGCAGGCTTCCCTCTGCACGGGTTTAAGTTATAATAAAATCCACACACGGTCGATTCACGACAATGTCACATAACGGTGGTGACAGACGGGAACGAAGCAAATATTAAGACAGTAGTTACCTATTAGTTATGATAATATCACTTGTCTTAAGACATAAATACATTAAACGACACGCGCGTGTGAATGGGTTAATCGATATTAACACACGCGTGTCGTTGTGTTTATTGCATGCCTTCAAGTCTATAAAACCAATTATTAGAAGGACACTTCAATAATTCATTTAACAGCTATCAACATAAAGAACAGGGAACGTGGTGGCTCAGTGGTAGACTGTTGGACTTCTATGCTAGAGGTCCCGAGTTCGATCCCCGTCCGGGACGACTAGCGTTGTGTCCTTGGGCAAGGCACTTTATCCCGGTTGCCTACATGGGGGTGCGATGACGCCGTGTACTAAGGCGTACTACACGTCGGTGGTGCACATGTCTTCAACTGCTGTAAGTAACTCTGCTTAGGTGTATCTTGAAGAGAGTTAGAATGTTGAGGAGCGGGCAGTTTCCCGTCGATGCTCGGTGGTTCTCTCCGGGTACTCCGGTTTCCTCCACTTGTAAAACTGTCAAGGTCACGATTAGCCATTGTGCATAAGTGTGTGATCTTAAACACAAATAAAAAAATAAATAAACCAATAACAAAAATAACACATTTTCTCCCCAACCAAATGTGCGTACCCATACCCTCCTTGTTCTGGATATTCATTATACCCTTCATATATCGACTCTATTTTTTCTTCGCTATTTTCGTGCACATTAAACTGGCAATTTCTTAAATTTGAGACATTTTATTTACTTATTTCTTAATCAGTTCAGTTTCGGGTGATAAATCTTCTTTTTCACCGATTTCCATTCGGCACATGTGTGCGGAACGAATTTTTATTTTTTGCATGGTTTAGTGTTGCTGTAGATGGGGATTTCATAGAGCAGGCGTTTAATTGATGTGAAAGCAAAGGAAAAGAGAATTTCGAGAGAATTTTGATGAGTCTCGATCTAGTCGAAATTATCAGTCGAGTTGTCTCTCCACGACTATATAACATTTAAAACGGGGAACAATACAAGAACATTGAATCCCACATGCTTTTGTTCCTTTTTCGCCCCTCGTTCTTCATTCCGCTGTAACATTATGATTGATGAAATCACGATCATCTTTCGAAAATATGACGCAACAGGATTGCGATCCGATCAGGCAAAACACCAATTTTGTGATCATGATTTATGTTTTTATATTGGTGTTTAAGGCCACATATGTCTGTACAATAGCTAATCATGACCACAACTTGGAGATAAAGTCAAGTTCAGTCAATCATTACCTCTCAGCCTGTCCATCTTTGAGGGCTTCCACCTCCAGCATTGGTGAGTGAGTTCTATTTTACCCGTAAAATTGTGCTTGTTTACCACAGTAAACAAGCACTGCTTCTCTTCCCGAGGTTCCCGTGGGGAAACATGTCGCGAAAGGATCGTGATCCAGTCGGGCAAAATACCAATTATGTGATCTCAGAACGACTGTAAAGATTAAAGTATATTCGAACGGTAGCCTTAATTATCAGTAGTAGTAGGAGCGGTGAATCAGACCTGGTTTTCAGGATCTCATGCCAGATCCCTCATGTGTTTTTCTTATATATTTATTGGTGATTTATTTATTTCTTTATTGGTGCTTTACGGTGCCTCAGCATCCAAGGCCATATCGTGGAGATGAAAAGTATGAATTATAAAATAGATCGTTAGTTTCCATGACATAATTAAAAACGAGTCGATGGAATACGAAACATGAGGAAGAAGACTAAGGAGTGAACATGGTAATGAGTTGTTCAAAAATGCTGATAAATCAACCTGTGAAATAGAAATAAATGGTTGAGAATTTAGAAGAACAAAAACATAGAGGATATTCACGAAAATTTGATGAATACCGAAAATATCTCGTGAGTGGCTACAAAGAAATATGAGGATCTTCACGAGCGACGCAGTCGCGAGTGAAGATCCTCATATTTCTTGTAGCCACGAACGAGATATTTTCGGTATTCATCAAATTTTCGTGAATTTTCTTTTTATTTAATGCTCTACGACTACAAACTCTCCAATTTGTGGCCTTTATTTGCCATTAAGGCGCAAAATTTATGTGCCGAACCGGCGTCCATACAAAAATTACAACAACCAAACTCCAACCATTGGAATGTGTGAATATCCGCACAAAAAGTAGTCCCGTCTTATTTCTCCCCTAACTTTACGATTTACCAAGGCTGGCGAATTGAAATAATCGCAATGTGTTTCGAAGAAATAGAACAATAACAAAAAACACCACTTTCTTATTTTCAATAACAAGACACGTCATTTTATTTTTTTTTGAACTCAATGCACTGAAGACGTGTGAAGTTGAACTGAAGAAATTTGAAAGTGATTTCGGCTTTTCGCTGGAAGGTGAATGAGAAAGTCAAACTTTGAAACCGCTGATTTAATGAATTGATTTAGTCACTGTCACTATCAATTATTCGAATTCGTTTGTATTTGGGACTCTGGAATTCATTACTGATGTGCTGACTCGTTTAAAGTACATGTGATTCGTCATCCGAACCTACGATGAAATATCGATTTCTAAATATCATTTTGATATTTCGTTTTGCCGACCGACAGGGGAATATGACTTAATTTTTCAGAGTGAATTGATGCCTGAGCATTAAATAAAGTTTAATATTTATTAAAAAAGGTTGATTATATTAAAAATAAGAGAACATTGTGCGGGCGTGTAAGATAAAATAGATCTCCGGGTAGTCCGGCTGCCTCCACCTGTAAAACTGTCACGGTCACAGTTAGCCATTTTGCATAAGTATGTGACTTTAAACAGCAATAAATAAATAAATAAATCTCTTAGAGATTCATCCGTGAACAATTGCCCTCTAACATGATTAAAACCAGTAGAATGTAAAAGAATGTGTTCCAGAGACAGCACCTGCTGGCAAAAGAAAAAACACATTCTTGTCGCAGAGAACCCTCTAACAAAAAGGAATGAGTTAGTCTTGTATGACCAATATGGCATCGTGTCAAAACAGCAGGATCCCTTCTACAAAGGTTACTAGACGGGTAGTGATCTAAAATCCTAAGGTCGAAAGCGATGAAGCTTGTTATTTGTCGCTCCATCCCAATCCGCCTGCCACACAGTTTTGATGTAATTATTGATATGTGGTTTGAAATCACTGAAATGAATTTTAAAATCAGTGAGAGACTTGCTTAAAGCCCGTTTTGCTGCACTATCTGCTCTGATGTTACCAACAATACCTACATGTCCGGATAACCAGCAAAACAAGATGTCATATTTGTCAAACATGAGAAGATTCAACTTCTCACGAAATTCCAAAATGAGAGGGTTCTTCAAATTGGGGTTAAGTAAAGTCAGCAAAGAGGAAAGAAAGTCGGAAAATATGATCGACTTCTTTTCCAGTACATTTTCGATGTGTTCGAGCGCTAGTCGTAATGCTTTAACTTCAGCTGTGAAAATACAACTTTCATTGGGTATTCAGATTGAGGTGATCTGATCACCGGAAACAGCAGGTGATGATACTTTGACGCCATCTTTAGGTCCATCTGTATAGATCCTTGCATATGCGCTAATCTTCGACTTTATTTCGGCATATTTTTGTTTAATCCGCAAAACATTTGTATCAGCTTTTTAGGAGAAGCAAGGTCCAAAATAACAGTAGGTTGTTTAAGATGCAATGGAGGAACATGTGGCTGACGGTTTTCTTTTATAGAGTCAGATTCCAAGCATGACGGATTCTAAATGGGGTTTAATTCCAATGCCCCAAAGAAGGAATATGTTTCCGGTGTTGGTTAACAAATTTAACATTTTGATGGTCCAAGATACAGTTATAAGCAGTGTTTGATTGATTAGAAAACAGTTTTATAACATACTGAAGTGACCATTTAAATCTGCGCTTCTCAAATAAGGCTCCTCTGCTTCAACAAGCATCGAATCTATTGGTGATGTTCGAAAAGCCCCTAGACTAATGCTAATACCACTATTATGAATTGCATCAAGTGGTTTGAGATACGACTTCCTTGCAGAACCGTAAACTGTACAACTGTAATCTAATTTTGACCGAACACGCGATCTATACAGATGTCATTAACCCTTTACCCCACGTAACGGCCAAAACCGGCCAGCGCTATTCTCAAAAATTGTCAATTAATTTTTAAAATATTTTCATTTTTTGTCTCAAAAACATAGGTTATGACCCCTCGTTGGAACGAGCTCGTCGAGCTCGTTCAAACGAGGGGTCATAACCTATGTTTTTGAGACAAAAAATGAAAAAAATTAGTTATTCAAGAATTTTTTTTGCAAGTGTCGTCTGCTTTTCATGTTAGGTAAAGGGTTAAAGATGATAATGGTTAGAAAATGTGGCGGCCATTTTTTTGTGTTGCTATCTTCGAGGTGTTGTACAGTTGATTTTGTTTCTTTATCTTTAGTTTTTCTAATCATTTTCCAAATTTTGTTTGGAAACATATGTTTCTGGTTTTTTTTCTGTTTTATTAGTCGTCTTGTTTAAGCCCAATTTAAGTGTAATTTGTCCAGATTTTTATGATTGGTGACTTCTTAAATTCCCGTTCTAATTTCTTGAGATCCTTTATAGCATGTTTGCACTCAGTACCAAACCATGGTTTCGTGAAACGTTTTGGATTTGACGAGGTTTTAGGAATGATTGTGTTTGCAGTGTTAAGCAACTCTTTAGTGAAATGTTCTATTTGGTCATCACTGTCCTCAAATTTTCCCCGTGCGAGGCGTTCAGAACAAAGTGATGAGAACGTGTCCCGGTCAGCCTTTTTAAAGTTCAACTGGGGCACTCTCCTATCGTCTGCCGGAATCACACTGTCCAACACAATTGGAAAGTGGTCACTCCCGCACAGGTCACCTTCTACCTTCCAAGACAAATCGAGAAAGAAAGAAGAGCATGCAATTGGAAGATCAATAGAAGTGTAAGAACCAGATGCGGGGTGCTGGTAGGTGTCTCACCCATCATTGAACAAACTCAAGTCGAAATTTGTAATAAATTCTTCTACAGTTTTACCCTTTCCATCTTCTTGACTGCAGGAATTACCCCAAAAGGGGCTATGTGCGTTAAACTCACCCAACAAAATGTATGAAGTTGGGAGTTGTTGGACCAGCAGTTCAAGATCATTCAGGTGTAGGGTTTTACTTGGTGAAACGTAAATCGAACAAAGTGTAACTGTTTTGTCTAAAGTTCGGCGTACCACCACAACCTGTAAATTTGCGTGTTATGGTACAGAAGGGTGAATAATGTCATTCTTTGCCATGATTGACGTTCCACGAACATGAAGATCCTTTTCGTCAACCCAGGCATTATATGAAGTATAATGCTTAAAAGCTGAATAATCTTGAGATTCAGGTTGCTTTAAAAGAGTTTCCTGCAATCAAAAAGCAGCAGGCTAAAACTTTTGACTTCAAAGTCCCAGTTCATTAAAATTGGCGAGAAAACCTCGACAATACCACTGTATTATATTGTGTTTGGGTGTATTATCCATGCTTGGGTGGCGATTGTGGAGGTGGACGAATGGGAGATATTGCCCCAGTGTTTCTTTGCGGTGACGTTGTACGGGGGAACCTACCCTGAGAGGAATTCAGGGGTAGTTTAGCTGAGAACGTGTCATCGATGCAGGAGTGACCATTATGGTTCGGGGCTGCGTATTTGCATATTCCGCAGCAAACCAGCTCAATTGAGTAAACCTTCTAATTAGAAACCAGCAAACCCGCAAACCCGCCAAATTGAGCTGTCCGTCCTCTATCCGCCACCTGAGGACCCGTCTGGTAGGGGATGGTCAAACCCCTCATGTTATTGGTGATTAATGCCACATCAGCATCAAAGGCTATATCGTGGTGATAAAATATGATATACAAAACATATCAGTATATTTTAAGAAGGAAACTATTTGACTACAATCATGAAAAAATACATTTTAATGGCGGTGAAAATATAGCGAGAATAGTAGTCAACAATGATACGAATAACTGAATGCATATACTGCAGTACAGTCGCCATAGACTCCTCCTAATCCATACGTCGGCAGGTAATATTCATCATCAGTAAAATGTTAAATAATGAAGCACCGTGTTATACCCTGTGCTTAATTAATAAAACATGTTTATGGTTATTCCTTTTAATTAGTGTTTGGAATCTAATATTATTGACTCCGTGGAAATACTGCCTACCTGTGGACAGTGGCCAGTTGCGGGGCCCGTTCTGTGGGCTCGTACTTTTGAACATGAGATTTAGTTAAAAGAATAATAAAAAACCCCAATTCAAACCAAGTAGAAAGGTTGAATTTATCCTGTGAAAAAGTTTACTCAGAAACGATAAAATCAGTACATGTAAGCGAATGTTCAATTGTCAACCGCCCTTGACAGTGAATATATTCCGGTGGAACGTTCTATTCTAATGATCTAATCTAAAAAAAGGAAAAAAAAGGAATGTGTAAGTGTGGTATGAACAATATGACACCATGTCAGAATGACATTATCGAAATGCCTGGCAGATAAGCATCATTGACAGTTGGTCGGAAGCGATAGACCTTGTAATTTGTCGCCTCATCAGTTCCGCCGGCCACACATTTATTTATTTATTTATTTATTAGAGGTTAACGACAATTTCGATAGTCAGTGTCATGTCGTGTCGGATAGTCTTACGGCTTTCCGGATTGAGGAAGCCAGAGTACCCGGAGAGGTCCACCGACACGAGCAACTGTCAGACTACTCCACGTACTAACTCCATAAAATCAGGGTTAGTATTTGGTTTAAAACTCCTCAGCACACAGCTCCACCGTGCCACCACGTGGATAATAGAGATTAAGTGTCCTGCCCAAGGACACAATGCAGTTACCCCTGTCGAGGATCGAACCGTGGGCCTCTCGGATTGAAGTTCAGTGTCGTAACTACTGAGCCACCACGTTCTGTAGGTACTGATATGTGGTGTAAAAGTGTGACGAAGTGAGCTTCACAAGGTTGGATCAGTCCTTTGTTATTGTTGACCGGCAGAATTTAACTGGGAGGCACAATTTGTAGTTTACATACAAGGGCAATGAGATATTCCATCAATCTCAGTCACATCCAGTTTTACTACATGAATTACTAAATTCACCACTAAAAAACCTGTTAAAATTGTAAATCAACTGTCATTCACTCCAATTCATTATTAGCAACAGGTATGTTAATGTTAGGAGGACCATTGATTCCATTTAACAGTGCAGTGTATGTACTGGAGTTTTTACTTCAAATTTCCACTATACCGCTGGAACTTAATTAAACACCCCTTTTTGGCAGTGTTGTTAGTAGAAACTGTCATTACTCTCGTGCTATCTTGCATATGGCCAAAATTGATTGTTTGCGGAAAGAATGGTCTATTGACGAATGAAAGACAACACAATGATGAAAATATGCAGTATTGTAATGGCGCTAATTACACATAACTGTCACTGAAGTTTTTGTTGGAAAAATCTTCTCTCGACAAGTATGGTGTTGGAACTGTCTATAATGAAACAATGCCGGTACTTACTGGGAAAAAGGTAACTTGTGATCTCCTGAGCACAATAGCCGTGTCTGACGTAAGTAGCGAGTGTCTCAACCACGTGACCGGACGACAGCATGAAGCTTCCTCCTAATGCTACCCGGTGTGAGCCTTTTGATACGGTCCAGAGGCAACTACTGTCAACCCTCAAACTATGCAATTTACAAATCGGCCAAAATCTATACAGACGGATCCCTTGCTTCGCCACGACGTCAAAAAAGCCACATATGATTGTGTTTTAAGGAATTCAAATTGGGGTTCATTGCAGACCAAGGTAGTGTTGTAAAAGCGTTGTTCTGAAGGAATACTATCACATCATGGGTACGATGTGGCCTTGCATTGTCGTCCATGAATGCAGAGCGAGTAGCCCACGGGTGGTTGTCAAAATGAGGCACTGCAACCGGACTGAGAATATCCCGGATGTAATGATGACCATTGGGATTTTTCCACGTAGTCACCATATCAAGTTTACAATCATGAGAGAGGCACCCCAGATCACTACTGGTCCTCCATCATAAGGAACAATAGGTCTGATGTTTCTGGGTACTTAAGCAGTATTAGTAGTTGCGAATGTGTTTTTCGACCCTGTTCTGCCGGAGAGGGGGGAGAGGGGTGGATGACGTCATCATAATTAAAATGTTACGTAAGGTAATTAATGTTACTTAATTATTTTTTTTTAATCACTTTAATAATTGTTGCTTAATTAATTTTAATTAATGACTGTTGCATAATTAATGTAATTAATGTAATTAATGAGTGTAATTAGGGTTGATTATAATAATTAGTATATTAATAAATGAATTAATATTGACGTACTGGACATATATATGAATGCTATCAACTGACTGACTCGCGAAGGTCATCGCGTGTCTGGGTATCATTAAATCGATTTTTTCTTTTCAAACGCCAACTACTGACAGATGTTGAAGCAATTAAATCTATTGTCACACTTTAACGACCGGTCATAAATATCGTTAGACTGATGCTTCAACTTTAAGTGCTATTGAAATTGTAAGATACCAATCTGTCACCTTATTGATTTTAATAACAAATTCCTATTGTTCAAAAGTTATGGGTGTAATAAAAACCTCATTAAATTAACGATCAACACGCAACCTTCTTCCAGACTCTTAGAATCAAATTTTCAAATTTCATCGATTTTTAACGGTCCAAATTCTGCATTTTGACTGGTTCTCAAAAAATCAATCAGTCAATTTTAAAACGATGGGCGGGGCTTCAGTTTTTTGTTTATGTTCTGCGAGATGAATCGACTCGTCACTTCATTGAAACAGTCGAGATGGCAAGCTCCAATAAATTTCAAATCGGTTCAAGAAATACTTTTATCAACGTGACACCGTTTCAGGGTAAAGTAAAGGTCCACATAAGAATATACACGAAAGACTCTTCGACACAGACTAAAACTGGAATCGCTTTGGACGTAATCGAGTGGAATGACCTTAAGAAAACCATCACAGAAATCGACAGAAGAACTGCCAGCGAAGAATCAGATTTATTTAGAAAAAGAAAATGAGAATTTCCAACGTTCTCAAATCATGGAAAAAAGAATCCGACGACTGAACTTAGAAGAATATGGATCCAAACAGAGCTGAACCGAGCTTATGCAACTATGATCCAAAAACATTTAGCTGAGGTGGTTAGTGAACTCTGCTATGGGTGTACTGTAAATCATGGCGGTCAAACCCATCACGATCTATGTTTAATGGCTAGTCCAGAAGAAAAGGTCGAGAGATGTTTCCTCACTGCACTGGAGAAGATTGATCGTGCTGAGCTGCAAGATGTTTGGGCTGCAAACATAAGTAATATGATACCCGCTGTGATGCCGCACGAGTATATTAACATCGACGATTTCAATAGAGAAGCGGTAGAGAAAATGGTTGTAGAAAATATTTCTACGGTATGGTGAAGAAAAAATAAAGACAGAAGCGAATACGAATCACATGGAAGAAAACGGCCCTTTTCAGGGCCAACCAAATTATTATAAAAGAGTTGCTTTAGCACAAACGCATGCTTGGTGACCCCTTACAATCTCCCCTCACTTGTACTCCTCTGCACCCCACCCCTGTTGCACGAACCCTCAGTGGGCGGATCCCCTTTCACCCAAACATGTTTCAATCGAATTTCCGGAATTTGATTATTATTCCAACCAATCAGGTCTCACCAAACTTTACACACCCGCAGTACAACATCCTTTGAGGTTTAACACCCCTCCCCCCCTACTAGCCCATCCCATTGTCATAATGTAACATTTGCGGTATATAAAGAGCATAACAACCCCTAGGTAGTCATTTTATTTTCGAGATGGATACGAGATGGAGTCATCCCTGTACATGCGTTTTGGCAGGTCCGACTCCTTGCGGCAAGTCGACATTTGTCCGCAAATTCATTTCTAATTTAGAGGCTATGATATGCCCTATTCCCTAGCATATCATCTGGTGTTACGGAGAATGGCAGTCATTATATGACACACTTTCGGGGGTTGAATTTGTGGAAGGTGTCCCACAGGACGTCAAGCCCAATTCCCTGGTAATTCTCGATGACTTGATGCTTCAAGCCGACGAACGTGTCGCCAGTTTGTTTACTCAGAGATCCCACCATCAAAACCTAAGTTTTGTTTACATTGTTCAAAATATATTCGATAAGAATAAATTTCATCTCACAGTTTCCCTAAACTCCCACTATTTAATACTTTTCAAGAACCCTAGAGACCGATCACAGATCTCTCACCTAGCTAATCAAATGTGAGGGTTAAATTTTTACGGGAAGTCTTCGACGATGCTACCGCCCCACCCTTTGGATATTTACTAATCGATTTGAGATAGCAAACGGACGAGGGGTTAAGACTAAGATCTCACATATTTCTGGATGAAACTCAAATTGTCTATGTCACCAGAGTATAAAAGGGGGTGGTTTGAGGTAATTATCTCATAACTATGTCTACTCGCGTAACACGCAACATCGGAAATCTCAAAGTTCTTTGTCGTGCAAAACCTTCAGAAATTAAAAATATTGTCAAACGTGCCGATAAAGACCTAATTCTTCTGATTTGTGAATGCGCTAAAAATATTTTATTGGGAAACGTACCCGTTTCGAATTATCATTTTGCCAAACTACGACCACATAAAGACAAAGTCAGGAAGCTAGCAGTAAAGAACACATCGGATAAAGTTAGAAGACAGATCATTCAATCGGGAGGTTTTCTGGGTTCGCTTATTGGACCTGTTTTGAAAGTATTAGCCAAAGGTTTACTGGGATAATAATGGAACACGCCAAGAAAATGGTCTTAGTAGATTCTCGGATGTTAGATCAGATCGATAAACGACCAAATGATTCTGCAGTGTCCATGCTGGATAGAGAATTAACAGAAATAATAAACAATCTGATCTTAGTGAAACCGAAAAAATCACAAAATACAATCAAATACTTCAGCGGTATTTGACTTTCTATGAGAAATCACTCGAACCGACCACAGTCAAGATTAAAATGGAAAAGACCGATCTGCCCACTCCACATGATGACCGTGAAATTTTAGATACCGTACCTTTAACCATGCATAGAAAAGCGGGTTTATTATTAAAACACTTGAAGTCCATTCTAAATCTGAAATGGGATGACAGGGGGTGTATTATAATTTACGAGCAAACAGTTGAAGGGTCAAACATCACAGATTTGTTGAACGACTTACTAAGACAACGCAAACAGTTTGCACTGGAAGGCTGGCAGGTTTTGGGCGAGGTACTGCGAGACGCTGATATTCCTCAAGAACTCATTGGGAACAAAGAACGTTGGGCTTTTATTCATAAACGTCGGTCGAGAACCACACCCCCTAAATCATCCACGAAAGGAGAGGCTTGGGGTGTTCACCCTTGGGTCCCCTTTTAAATACTTCCGACATGTGTATTTGTGAGTCATTATGAGTTTAACAGAGCTCTATTACACACCTTCGACTCCGGGCAGCTTTGGCGGAGTGACTGCCCTGCGGCGTGTGTCAAGAAAGAAAAGTAAAGAGGTGATAAATTGGCTACAAAACCAGGACACTTACACGCTTCACAAACCAGCACGGCGTAAGTTCATTAGAAAGAAAACTCTGGTCAGCAGTATTGACGCTCAATGGCAAGCTGATCTGACTTCAATAAGCAAACACAATGACGGTATTAAATTTCTCTTAACATGCATAGACGAGTTTTCAAAGTACGCTTGGGTGATCTCATTGAGAAACAAGTCAGGTTCGTCTATTGTGTCGGCTTTTCGAGAAATATTTTGTCAAGGTCGTAAACCTTTCAAGTTACAGACTGACCAAGGTAAAGAATTCACAAACAGTCAATTTCAGCGATTTTTAAAACAAAATAACGTTGAATTTTTTACAACTTATAATGTTGAAACGAAATGCTCCGTAGTTGAGCGCTTCAATCGAAGTCTTTAAACCAAAATGTTTAAATATTTTACCAAGAACAACACATTAACTTTTCCGATCCAGGCACTGACGGACTCCTATAATAACACCTATCATCGCAGTATCGGAATGGCCCCGGCCTCGGTTACAAAAAGGGACCAAGAACAAATTTGGCAGAGATTGTATGGCGAACCGACCAAAGCCAGGCAGCATTACAAAATAGGAGATAGAGTTAGAATAAGTAAGGTTAAACGAACATTCGAAAAGGGGTATTTGCCTAATTGGACAGAGGAACTCTTTACAATAACTCAGATAATACTGGGATATCCAGTGACATACAGGCTGAGGGACTGTAATGGAGCTTTGCTAGAAGGGGGATTTTACGCGGAGGAAAATCAACGGGTAGCCGAGAAAACCGCATATAAAATAGAAAGAGTTATAAAAACGCGAGGTAAAGGTAAGGGAAAAAAATTGTTTGTCAAATGGCTCGGTTATCCCAAATCGTTCAATTCTTGGATCAAACAAAGTCAGATTATTTAATAAAAAGGCTCAGTATAATGGAAGACACGGAAAGAAACAGATCGTGGCTTTTATGTGGTAGTCGTGTGCCAAAAAGTGAGATAACGTATTTTGCACAGGTCATAATCTTATACACCATAATAATCACGAGTATTGTCAATTTAAGCTTGGACGTGAATAATCCTCAGCTTTGGACTGCTCTCTTAGGCAGCGCAATCGGTTACTTACTCCCTAACCCGACCATCAAGAACAAATAATGTTTTAATTACATTTACCGAGTAACAGTTCACTGGACACATTCCCCGATAACACTCTCACTGCGTTTCGAACTCAGTTGTCTCAGCCCATAACTCTCGAAGGTGATTGGGAAGTGGCTCTAACTGAAATTCAGTACCCAAATACGTGGTTTAACATAAAATATTTGGAAGGTTACGTAAATATAAAATACAAAGAAAAGGAATACATGGTTGGTTTGAGAGCTGGTAGATATACGGACGCCACCCAAATCATCAGAGAACTCGAACGCAATAAAGAATTTAATTTACCTAATCCCGAGTGTTTAGAATTTGAGTGGAGTCCAATCTCACAAAAACTTATGATTATCGTGAAACACGGGGCACAAATTACCATGAGTCCGTGCCTTCAAAAAATGTTTGGGTTTGAAAATGATACTTTTCATCAAGGATGATTCAGTGTGACGCGCGCAACTGACGTGAACAGAGGTTTTTATTCCCTATACGTATATTGCGATTTGGTGCGAGATCAAATCGTGGGGGATTCTAGAGTTCCCCTTTTATGTATTGTTCCCATCGAAGGGGAATACGGCAGAACGATATCCCATACATTTGAAAATTTGTATTACCTCCCCCTTTCTCATAAGCATTTTGGAACAATAGAGGTCTATATAAGAGACGACACCGGAAAACCTGTTCCATTTGAACGCGGAAAATTAACCGTGACACTTCATTTTAAACAATGACGTACTGCTGCAACCCAAAATTATTCGAAGATTATTATCTGGACCAAGTAGGTTCCGGAAGGCCCGTTTTTACGGGTGCCCAGATGCAGAGGGGTCATGATTTTGTAGGGGACATAGCTTCCTGAAAAAATGTAAAGCAAGCCGGAGTTGATAGATTCAAAGAAGCCCTTGTGCAAGGAATTGCGGGACACCCCCCTGGTCAGCCTAATGAACGCCCCCCTGCAAGACGCCCGCGGAGTATAAAAGTAGGTCTCAAAAAGAAACCCGCCATACCGAAGAAACGAAAGCGAACGGTAAAGAAGGATATTTTTGACTAGCGATGTCGTTAATTAACCCCAAATCCACGGAATGTGTCAACAGGGAACTGGACCTATTTTCCATTCCTCACACTCAGACGAGCGTAGAATCCGGACAGTGGATCGAATTTCGCCCTCTAGCTACGATTGGCAACAGCGGACCGATAGAATTTTTCATTTTTGGGAGCGGCGATGATTATTTGAATTTAGCCCAGAGCTATCTCCACGTAAAAGCGCAAATATTGCAAATGGATGGTGGCGTATTAACCGAGGATGCTAAAGTCGCACCCGTTAATTTATTCATACATTTGTTATTCAACCAGATAGAAGTCAGCCTCAATGAAAGGCTCATTTCATCATCGAATAATACTTATCCCTATCGAGCATACATAGAAACTTTATTGAACTACGGTCCCCCAGCCAAAAAATCTCAACTTACTGCCTCTCTGTGGTACAAAGATACCGTGGGGCATTTTGATGATTTATCGTTAAATAATGGCTTGAATACGAGAAAAAAATTCGCCAGTACAAGTCGAATTATTGACATGAGTGGTCGTTTACATTTGGACATGTGTTGTCAAGATCATTATCTTCTCAATGGGGTGAACGTACACGTGAAAATGAACAGATCAAAAGATGCTTTCGCATTGATGGGAGACGCACCTAATTATAAAATAAAAATTAACGAAGTTTCTCTGTTTATCAGGAAAGAACGTCTTAACCCTGCTGTGCGACTTGCCCACGTTAAAGCTTTAGAAAGGGGAACCACTAAATACCCGATCAATAGGGTGCAAACGAAGGTATTTTCCATACCCAAGGGGGATTTAAGCATAACGCAGGAAAATTTATTTTTAGGTCAGCTCCCAAAGCGAATAGTCGTAGGTTGTGTCGATAACAACGCTTTCAATGGCAGCTATTCAAAGAATCCATTCAACTTCAAACACTACAATGTTAATTTCATTGCGGTGTATCTAGATGGTCAACAAATACCCGCAAAACCACTACAACCTCTTTTCGAACACGGAGAAATAGTAAGATGTTATAGAAGTCTGTTTCAAGCAACTGGACAAATATTTGAAGACGTCGGGAATCACATCAGTCGGGAAGAGTATTCCAAAGGATACACATTGTTCGCATTTGACCTCTCGCCAGATTTGAACCACAGAGATCATTTCAACTTACTCAAGCGTGGAAATTTGAGACTGGAAATGCACTTTGATGACGCGCTACCTATAACAGTGAACGTTATTGTCTACGCTGAATTTCAAAACATAATAGAGGTAGACAAAAATAGACAGATCATTTTCGATCATTCAACATGAACACTCTTCAATTGGTGACAGCCATGAACTCCGATAAATACCTCTGACATGTCAACTTGGGAGTTTTTGCCAGAAATCGACTACCCAGAAAATTAACTACCACCCGCCCAGTGATGTTCATAGCTAATACAGATCCCAGTTACAGACCCGGTGAACACTGGGTGGCTTTTTACATCGGACATGAATCGGTCGAATATTTTGATTCAAATGGAGTACCCCCTCAACACAAGACATTCAAAAAATTTCTAAACAAATATTCTGACGCCTGGCGATTTAATTCCTGTCGCCTTCAAGGGTTATTACCAGTATGCGGCCATTATTGTTTATTCTATTTGCTTAATCGCTGTTGAGGCATAACTATGACAACAATAATTGGAATGTTCCCGGGCGACTTGAGAAAAAATGATATTTTTGTGAAGAAGTTTATACGCAATCACCATTTCTACGCAAGACATGGAGTCGAGAAGAAGAAACTCAAGAATAGGAGCTCTGAGGTCAGTAAGCCTAGAGGAGGTACGGGGCGCATTTATAACAGAACCACCAGTACCGAGTGTCTCTTTTGAAACCAAATTCAATCACATGACCGAAGCTGAACTGGAGAATATTTTACGTGGAGTAATAAACCTCCCACCAATTTATCCCAAGTACGCCTTAGAAGCACACAGACTAAAAACGTTCGAATCTATGCTTCCTAGCGAATGTGTTAAAAGCCTGAGGAAGTTGGCGAGGTGTGGTTTTTTCTACATGGGAACCGAAGACAAGACGAAATGTTTTTATTGCGGCATTCAAATTCACTTGTGGGGAGAGTCGGATGTTGTCAAAGAAGAGCACCTAAGATTTGAACCCCTCTGCCCGTCTGTGGATAGAATCCCACCGGAAGAAGAAGAAGAAGAAGAAGAAGAAGAAGAAGAAGAAGCTGAACAATCAGAACAAGAGACTCTTAAAGCTGACACTGAAATGAACTGTTGTGTATGCCTGGAGGCGCAATCAACTATTTTGATTCGTCCATGTAATCACTTGTGCTGCTGCGATAATTGTTGTAAACAATTGAACAGTTGTCCTGTCTGTCGAAAGACATTTTTTGAATATTCAAAAGTATTTATTGTTTAATGAATCATCGAATTTAAAATCATATTAAAACTGATTGACTGGTTTTAAATCCTATTAAAACTGATTGACCAGGTTTTAAATCCCATTAAAACCGATGGACCGAATTTACATAATTGTAAAACCGATTGGTCGGTTTTTAATATAATTTAAATTCGAAAATATTTGAATTGTATTCATGATACATTTGACATGTACAATATTTTTTTTTATGTATAGTTTTTTCGATATTATATAATTTGTTGTTTTTTTTTCATTTCATAAATTTACTCAATACATTGTAACATTTTTTTACACGGCTTGTATTATCGTGTTTATTTGTAATAATAAAATTTAGATAACCCCCCCCCCCCCCCAAATTTCTTGGTTATTTTTTTTAAATTAAGTTAAACAATATTTTATGAAGATCGTTTCGTCCCGGCCCGGGACTCATCAGGTGGATTTCCCGCAGATGCAGTTCGGGAGCGGGGAAGTATTTACTCCTTCACCCTTCAAACTACTTCGTCGGTTACAATATTTAACAAACACTACTACGAAATTGTTGTGACATTTTCGTAGTAGTGTTTATTAATTATCGTGGCCCACGAAGGCTATGTGGTTTATAACGACATACCGCCCCCCTATCACCTTATTAGAACATTTGTTGTTTTGTACTCACAAATCTAGTGGAGTTGTGCTTACGCCATCTGCACACACTTTCCTCTTGGGATAAAAATAAGAGAGTCCAGTTTTTGTCTGGGTATAAGTCAACATGTTATGCTGATTCACCATGAAGCCTTTGTTAAAACCAGACCCACTCTGTTTAGTTTTCAACACATCAAGATACTTCTCTTTTTTCATTTCATTATGTTGCTTACTTATTCCTTTACAACTACATTTGTCTGTAGCACCAAAACAGAAGTAGGTCTTGCTACAAAGAGCAATAATTCCGTCTCCCTCGAATTCTATTTTGAATAGTCCGGGGGTTCTCTTATCGTAAGCTGTTTGGGTTTTACAACAAGCGGCTGGGAGCCAATCACATCCGTTCAATTTTGTTGTCACAAAGTCATGTTGGTGTTTTTCGCATGCTGCAGCCGGGAACCAGTCATTCCATTCTTTATAGAAATTTTCTCGCTTTTCCGATCTCACGAGTTGTTCAATATTTGAGTCCGATACCGCTAAATAAGCAGAATCGGTATCCATTTCGCAGTACTCGAAATCACGCCTGTCCAAATACACATCCAAAAAATCGTAATAAAATTCCAACATTCTTCGTTTGGCGTACTGATATACGAAAAACCCTATTTGAAGTGGAAGATCTATTTTGATGGTCTTTTTATTTTTTTCGACTTCGTAGAGATCGTCTTCCATACAGTTCAAGGCACGAAACGATTTATCATTTATTTGCCTAACTACTGTTGAACCACGGCAGTATTAACATCCCGCTGTTTATGTTTGTTCGTGATGCACTTCCCATAGCTAGAGTTACCCATCAGCTTAAACATATGAGCAATTATGGCTTTATCCGGGTCACTGTCGCCAGATCGGCGGGCCTCCGAGACAAAATTTGCAAATTTTTGAAAACAGTTTTTAGGTTCATACTGAATGATTTGATGAATTGTTGTTACGACCAGTCCGTGCTCGAGATACCACTTTAACAGAGGTGTTGTCAAAAGTATCTTTTCACCTTTATAACTACCGATCAATGATCTTCTCGGTTCGGACATGATTTTATTTTCTTCGGCGAAAGCTTTCATATGCTCACCTATGTCATCTCTTGAAATATTTGCGTTTTTAAAAATTGGACACATTTCTTCAAAGTAATTTTTCAAATTATCTGGCACGTGTATGTCACACTCAACCAGGCCAAACAACTGTCCATTTTTTACTTTATCCAAAACTTGCTGGTGAGACATTTTCCCATCCACTACAAACTTTGGTAGTGACTGTACAAACTGTGATGCCTTGGGGTCCGTTTTCTTTTTGACAAGCCACTCACATTCCCACATTTCAACCACTGTTAGATTTAAAGTATTTCTGAAATAACTGGTGATGTCAAGCGTTTCAGTGTAAATGTCCTTCATAAGTTTATTATTTGTTTGATTTTTAATGAGAAACTGTCCGTTTTTGTCTCTGTTTAAATTACACTTGTGTCCGTGAAAATAACAGCCGTGAAACTGATATACTGTCCTATTTTCACTATCCCATCCATCCACGGGGATGCGCCGTCTCCCCAATCGTTTTTCTTTTCCATTAAATTGATGTAAAATGTTGACTTTCTGGGTGTGAGAAACAAATTCTAACCACTCAAATGCTGTTCGCCCGAACGTACAGGATTTGACTGGTTTGAAATCATCTTCCGGTTTACGTCGGATAAATAATCCTGTTGGCATGTCTTGAAATCAGGGCGAAAAGATAAAGGCGTTCGCGTCATATCCCAACACGCCCTGGGCGACTTTGGCTTGACTGCCGTACTTCGAGGAGCAAATTAGCGTAACGCCCTTTTCTTGGTAGCGGCTGAATACGAGAGATGGGCCGCCGACTATGTTGTTTCTAATAAGGTGATAGAGGTCACTGTTTTTCTCATTGAAAAGTGAAAACGTAATATTTTTCTCCAATGTAGAGAATAAATATTTTAAAGTTATTCCGGGTACACTCACTGCATCTTTAAACATGTCAACCTTCAGTTCTTGGTAAAATGCAAATTGTTTTTCAACTGCTTCGAGAAACGGTTTAACATCTAAATTATTGTACCAGACTGTGAAATCACGAAATGTAGACATACCTTCGTCGTCCCATACTTTCTGGCAAAAAGCATAGTCCTCTTCAGAAATATTCTTGTTTTTTAACTTGCTGAAGAAATCGCTGTGATCCGGTAAATGATTTACATCGAGTTTATTCAAACCTGTCACCCATTCGTACGGGAAAAATCCTTTGACAGCCGACGCTCCGTAAGCTTTCAGGTATTTGTCATAGCTATAGCCTGGGGCTTAAAAAGCCATTATGTCCATGAATTTCAACGAAGGAGTTTTGACACACATAAAACTATTGTTGTTTTTAATGGCAAAATCAATGGAAGATGTATCCAATAAATATCCTGTCAGTTCTTTCTTGATTAAATTCATGTCATATCTGGAGCTGTTGAATCCGAGTACTGGCATTTCTTGGTTGTAGCGGTCAAATTCCTCCCTTAAAATTTGAAGCGGGTGTTTTCCTCCTTTCTCTTTCCCGGGTTCGAGTTCGAGCGCTGTATCGATGAGCTCTGCGAGCTGTGAGTATGTCGAGCTGTGTTTCATTGACATTTTCATACGGGCAGCGAATGAAATTTTTTCCAAGTACGTAACCATTTCCTCGACGAGTTTTTTGGAGTCACCGTCCATTATAAAGCACTGCGGATCTGTATATCCCTCTACATTACTACACACAGAAACGCTGAGTGGGGCATGTCGAGCTTCCCACTGTCTTTTTTCCGTATTTTCGGGTAGGTCGTCTTGAACGAAATAGGATTCAAAGTCGAACGCTGCTCTGTACGGATAATATCTATCTTCCTCTGGGACAATAATTCCTTCTTCTTCCAATTTTTCGAAGACTGATTTGTTTGGGTAATAAAAGCCGCCTTCAAAATGACAAACGACCTCGGCTTTGCAATGTTGTTCATGTCTGTCAACTTGCCAGGAATCTTTAAACAGTTTGTTACATTTCCGACACGCATACGATTGTGTATACAATCCGATATCTTTGATGTAACTAAAATGGTTGTGATACAAATTCACGTACATTGTGTCCGAATATTTACCCAGTGAACGCTGGACGAGTTTTGCCCTAGTTTCTTTTGTTGTTTGTTCCTGATACAGTTCGTAAACCATAATATTCAGTTTGAATAGATCTTCAATGAGCGGTAATTCCCTCAATTTCACACCTTTGAATTTGTGTTTGGGTTCTTCCTGGAACTGATAATAATAAGCCTCTGTGTTTTTTTCTAGTTTTTTCACATCGGCACCACTCCACAGAGCCAGACAACGGAATAAACACAAATTATCTTTGTAAGCTAGTCCACTGTCATCTGAATACAACAAACTGACAATTGAACGGTTATTGGTAACATAATCCGGCAAATCTACAGGTGCTCCAATGGGATGATCCATAATTTTATTAACGTAAAATGTTACATTTGTAAACCTTTCCACACTCCATTTTGTACTCGGTCGTCTTTGACGAACCGATACTAGAAAATCTTGATTATTTATTGTTTCTGTAAATTTGTCAAAATCCTGTACGTTTTTTATCGTGTGCGGTTCTTCAAGAGCACGAGCGTTGTTGGAGGAAGCGTGGAAATAACGAAGATCTTGTGTTTCTGTGTGTTGTAGTATAAATCTGAAACTGAGATTAATTTTGAATTTTGTCTGCTGTTTCGTGAATATAATGTTCATTATATCCAGTTGGGTTATATCACTTTCCCGGAAATTATAAATATCCTGCACTGGGCGGTCCATAATAAAATGCATGGGAATAGCTCCCCAGTGGTCACGATATATTTCTTCCACAGCAGAACTTTCCAAATCCGGTACAGCAGCTTCTTCAAAATCTATAGGATCGACATCGGAAATATTCGTGGGTTCTCGTGGAATTTTTGATGGTCCGGGTGTCGCTTCGGTAGTACTTTTGCGTTTTTTTGGTGCTTGATGAGCGGTAGCGTGATGACGGTTAAAATGCAGAAGCTGTTGAAATGTCTCCCCGCAGGTAGAGCATGTAAACATCGAGTAATTACATTTAATCTTGTGCGCTAACAAATCTTCTTTCCTTGTATAGGATTTCAGACAAAACGTGCACTGAAACTCCTTCACATCACCTGCACAATGTACACTTCGTTCGTGGCGATCTTTGTTGAATTTAGAGGTAAATGTTTTTCCACAAAACTGACAGTTAAAAGTACCTTCTTGATGGGTTTTCAGATGATCTGTTAACTTGTCCTTTCTCTTAAACATCTTGGGGCAGAGAGCACAGCCATGTACAGCCTCTCCCCCGTGTACAGTAGCCTCGTGGCGATTTTTGTGATCCTTTGATGAAAATCCTTTCTCACAAATTCCACAGGTAAAGGTTTTGTTTTCCATTTCGATGAATTACACCGTGGTAGATACGATGCGAATGAAACTCGACTTGCCAACAAGACGTTTGCAAAACAAATGATGATAAATTTAGCCCTGCGTGACTGACGTGTGATTTATTTGTGGGCGTAATGAAAGTGGGGGTTTAAAATCAATAAGGTGACAGATTGGTATCTTACAATTTCAATAGCACTTAAAGTTGAAGCGTCAGTCTAACGATATTTATGACCGGTCATTAAAGTGTGACAATAGATTTAATTGCTTCAACATCTGTCAGTAGTTGGCGTTTGAAAAGAAAAAATCGATTTAATGATACCCAGACACGCGATGACCTTTGCGAGTCAGTCAGTTGATAGCATTCATATATATGTCCAGTACGTCAATATTAATTCATTTATTAATATACTAATTATTATAATCAACCCTAATTACACTCATTAATTACATTAATTACATTAATTATGCAACAGTCATTATTTAAAATTAATTAAGCAACAATTATTAAAGTGATTTAAAAAAAATAATTAAGTAACATTAATTACCTAACGTAACATTTTAATTATGATGACGTCATCCACCCCTCTCCCCCCTCTCACCCCTCTCCGGCAGAACAGGGTCGAAAAACACATTCGCAACTACTAGTATTGTTCTGCCCCCACACTCTCATGTGACCATCTGTGACTTGAAGCAAGAACCTACTCTCGTCTGACAAATGGACCCTTCCCCTTGTCCTCAAATTCCTGTGTTGGGTCATACACCACTCCAAACGTTGTCTTTGATGTTGATCAGACAGAGCTATACGCTTGATGAACATTCTGGACCTGATTTGGAATGGCTTCGGGCAGTTTTGTTGCACAAACGCCTGCTGGAGAGCCAAGGGCGTTACACCACTTGAAACAAAGGGTTCACACCTAACCAGGCGTGCCAGACTTCGATTTTCCCAACAAGAGGTATTTTGGGATTGCCCAGGCTCTTGTCGGTCCTCAACATCGTTGGTTTGTTGATGTTTTCGGACAAGTTTGCTGATGACAGAATGACTAAAGCTAAGCTGCCTTTCAATATCTTTGAATGGCATGCCATACCGGTTGCATGCATGCCAACGATTTAGCATCTTAAAATCCCCGATAGTCTCCTCCTTGCCGAGTCAACATTTACTGATAAAAAGGTGGCAATTGTCTTGTTTTATACCTAAGTATTGCATGTGGATGCTAGTGCAATTTTGTGACATGCGTGTGAAGCATGTTTCGCGTGGACGAGTGATGTGTTTGGAGAGCGCTATCAACCAAAAACATAATGTTTCACCAGATGAAATGTACTGCAGAACATAGCAATCATTAAAACATAATAATAAGGAACAACAACTTTACTGTCATGAAACATTTCAGGGGGTGCTTAAGTAAGTTCCAGGTGTATATTTATCTTTGGTCTCCGGCTTTAATTATTAAATGCCAGGTGTTAAAGCAGGTGGCTGATGCAATACCAGTTAATGCAAAACCACCAATGAAAGAATCTCTCTCATTGGTGTTGTGTTGCCTCTTGTAGCCTGTATTCACAGTAAAACCCCTAATACCTTGCAGTGGCGTTGCGGAAAATCTTGTGCCCCCCCCCCCCCCCCACGAGATAGAGACGGGGGCCCTTTCATAATGGTGGTTTCCTTTGAAACGGGAGCAAATTTAGTGTTGTTACCGTGCACAGCATACAGGATTTCACGTAGTGCCATAAGTTAAATGAAGGTATAGCCTACAGGATCGATTCTAAAAGTACGACTCTGAAGATTTTTTTCATAACATGTTTTAAGTTTCAGCCCCACCATCCAACGATACACACATGCACGCCCAACACGTGTGACTTGAGAGGCACCATGTATGTATTTTGTTCATTTCTCATCCATATCAGTTACAATGATTTAGCGTTCACTTAACCCTTTACCTAACCTGAAAAGCAGACGACTCTTGCAAAAGTAATCCTTGAAAAACTATTTTTTGTCCCGACGAGCTCGTTCCAACAAGTGGTGATAACCTATGTTTTTGAGACAAAAAAATGAAAAAAATAATGAAAATTAATTGGCGATTTTTGAGAATAGCGCTGACCGGCTTTGGCCGTTACGTTAGGTAAAGGCTTACGAGAATAATACATAGACTACGTCGTGTGCAAGTGAGAGTTTGAAATTATGTGTATTTGGTACACAGACTCTCTCTCTCTCTCTCTCTCTCTCTCTCTCTCTCTCTCTCTATTTCCCTCTTCCAGCGTTGGGACGTCCTTCAAGAAAGGTGCCCCTTCTAGCACCACCCCCGCAATGCGGGCTCTGCGGGCCCATCCCATCCATCACTGATACCTTGGCGTAGCTAACGACTGATTGGAAATTAAACTCTTTTATGATTCGAAAATGTATTGGGTAGGTATTACTTTTAATAATGGTCTTACTAATATACATGTAGTTAGGTGAACTACGTGATTTCTATTGTTGTATTTATTTATTCTATTTTCTTTTCATAGAATTATAAGAGCTTTTGTTCTTTTCAGAAGTGTTTGCGTTCTTTGTAAGTGATTGTTAAAAAAAACTTAAGACTAGGAATGTAATTGACCTAAAATTTTTAGGTTACTTTTGGATAGGAGCTTAGACTGAACATAGGAGCTTAGACTCACGATAAGAGCTTCTGCGCCTATTAAGAGTCGGTGGGCGGTTCCTCAATATGGCAAATCATTTATTTTCACGCCTCAGATTAATAAATTATATCTATCAGTAAGCTCTACATTTGTGTTGAAGATGTATTTCACAGAAAATATCATTTAACGGCATCTGGCCAAGTTCAATCAAGATAACTTGGTAAATCAAAATTAACCACTAGATGGTAGTGACAAAGAGATTAACCTTCTGTCTGCCGACATTCTCGCGGTCTATCGTCTGCCAGCAAAAAATAAACACTCTAGTCGACCATGTATCGTAAAATTCACAATCAGTGGCATGGGAAACAAAGTGTTTATGATGCGCAAAAACTAATGGTATCAAACAAAAGATGGCTCTACTAGACACATGATAATGAAGGATGACATTACACGTGAGAATATTAATTTCATAAACAGTTTATATAAACACGATAAGGTTGAATCAACTTATCATCGAATGGTTTCATGTGGGGAAAGCTTCGTTCTGGTAAAAGAATGGAATATGACTTTCTTGTCAATAAAGACGACGCAATAAAAAATTTGAATCGTTGTAAAGAAAAAACTCCACAACATTAGATCCAGTCTACTCTGTGCTCAGATCAAGCTGTCATGATTTGATTCGACAATAAACTGAGAATGTTTCATCCACAGACAGGCCGAGTAATATACCTTTTCCATGTACCTGCAAAATACTTACAAATATCACACTTTGTTCGACTCGTTGATGAATCAAGCCATGGCTGCATCACAACAGCCAGGAATTGATACTAGAGGGGAAATGGAGGAGTTTTGTTCACAGAAATGTTGAGAACTACTTTTTTCTTATGTATTTTCAAGGTACTTGCAAGACCTTAACATGATTTTAAGTTATTGTCGAGTCAGGCGATGGGTGCTTCACAGCAGCCATGACTTGATTCGACAATGAACTGGGAAAGTTATTTTTCACATACATGCTGAGTACATAGGTTTATTTTGACGACTTGATTCGACAATGAATTGAGGGAGTTTATCTGCCGATATGTTGCGTAATACAATTTTCCCACGTTTGTCGAAGGAACTTTGAAAAGTCCCAGCATGTCTATAGCTTTTGGGTAAATCAAGGGATGGTCGCTTTGAAGCAGCCACTGTTTGATTTGGCAATAAGCTGAGAATTTTTATCCACATACATGCTGAGTAACTTACTTGTGCCATGTATCTGCAACGTACTTGCAAGATAATACTGTTGGCGAATCAAGCCATGGCTGATTCACAGCAAACATGACTCGATTTCGACCATGAATTCAGGGAGTTCTACCCACAGATGTGTTGAGTAATTCCATGGTACGTGCAAAGGTCATAAGTATTTAGCTTGTTGACAAATCAAGTCACGGCAGCTTCACAGCAGCCATCAGTTGATTCGACAAGAAGCGAAAAAAATAATTTTTATCAGCAGATATGCTGAATAACATACTTCTCTCCCAAGCCACGACTTGATCCGACAAACTGAAAACAAAGTTTTATCAGCAGATATGCTGAATAACATACTTCTCTCGGATATCGGCAAGGTACTTGCGAAGATCACATTTTGTCCAGCTCGGTTAAAATCAAGGCCATGAATTAATTCGAAAAAAAACTGGGAAAGTCTTATCCACAAATCAGCCAATACGTTTGTGCCACCGCATTAATGCACTCGTTTATGCACGCTTGGGTCGGTTGGGTTGAAGGGTAGCCGGGTCGGCTGTGTGGGGTGAACTCGAGCCCAATTGGGTTGGTTTCTCGCCCAATTGATTTTGTAGTGTATGTATATATATAGTATATATATATTTATATGCTGAATACAAAATAGTCGTCAAAGACAATTTAAATATGTATGTCCGCATGTTTGTGTTTCATATGCGTTTTGTGTCGTGCATGTGCATCATATAGGCCTTACGTCAAAACACTATTAGCGTTTTTCACGTGTTTGGATCCACTTCTTCGCCATACATCTGCTGTACTCGAAAAACTACCGCGAAATCCTTTTCTTTTCTCTTTCTTCTTCTCTCTTCTTTTCTCACTGTCTCTATCTTTCTTGTTACATACATTTTTTGTACATTAAAGTGTGATATATTGTTATTGTATATTTGCATATACGTATATTTATTATATCTTCTCTTTTATTATTAATACAAAAAAATTGTAATGTTACATGTAATAATAAGTCGTGCAAAGAGTTTAAGGTGATTCTAAAGTCATGGCTGCCAACATGGAAGCCAGAAACACAGACAAATGTGAACATTTCATTGAACAATAACTTGGCAACGAAACAGCCTTACCCTTGGGCACCAGGGTTCGGGGGAATGGTCATGTCACATAGAACGTGATGGGACCCGCAAAATATGCATTTAACAAATTTACGAGTCATTTGGAGACATTAGAAAATGTGTACTGTCAAAAAGTCGGAAATGGCGTGGTCAGGTTTTCAAAAAAATAGCGAGACGCCTCACCTTCCAATGAACAACCAACGTGAGCTATCAGTAATGCACTGCAGCAGTTGATTCTTAATTTTGAATAAAACACATCGAAGATAGGACTAAGCACGTTGTCAACCTGGGTCGTTTCAGTCTCAAAAGTGTCCGCCATGTTTACGGTGGGAAATTCAAAACACTGAATGTTGTGGGCAACATTGCGACGAAAGATCTCGCCATATGTCCCGTAAATTCTCATGACAGTGCCACTGCTGAAATTCTGATTGTCGATATATCTCAAGGGAAGCAGACTAATAGAGGCGAATTGCATTGATTGTCTGTTCTATGTAAATATTCTTCCCTCACCAACTGAAGCAATCAATTTGTTTACATGGATCGACCTTGCCATTAGTTTGTATTCATGCGCCAAAATTACCAATAGAGAACAAAAGTTTCAGTTTTCTTTAATTAACAAAACTGTGACATATAGTGGAATTAGAAACCCATGTTGTATTCTTTCGTTGTTGAAATATTCGTAAACTGGTTGCTTTTTCACTTCTTTTAATCGCAAATCGGGGGAACTATTGTTCGTCATGTAATATTGATGGTTAACTTTATTGGTCTGTCATTCGGTCCCGTTTCGGTCTGATTTCGGTGAGTTCCATAAATAATGCTCCTAATTTTGCGATCTAGTGTGATTTACATTGCGAATCATTGTAAATGGTGTATTTCATTAAATTTGTTTGCAATCCACAAAGATCATCGATAATTTCGAATAATCTGTGGGCTATTAGACTCACGCCTGCAAGTATTTGTTGATCGAAGTGTTGTCACCGGAAAGTCACATGCGTTGG
Source organism: Pictodentalium vernedei (assembly GCA_031216915.1). Classification (NCBI taxonomy): domain Eukaryota; kingdom Metazoa; phylum Mollusca; class Scaphopoda; order Dentaliida; family Dentaliidae; genus Pictodentalium; species Pictodentalium vernedei. The sequence continues at coordinate 451,011,042 of CM062291.1, forward strand.
TAAGTCGCTTGTTCAAAGTGCGAAAAATAATATTTTTTCTTTCTATCCACCCCACTAGACCTCCTAATCACAAATTAAAATATGACAGATGTGTGAACATGAAATTTTCCTCTAGGAAATTATTTTATCAGTCGTTGCATAGACATTCTCAACGAAAGTGAAGTATGGCAACACACACAAGGCACAATCGAGTTTCAAATTTTTGAGTGCTTTGCTTTATTGAAATATTGGCTAATAAATCCTCATATTCACAAAATATCTCTGCACAAAGTTACAAAAAGGGCCTCTAAATAACAAAAAAATCCAGAAAACGGAATTGAAAAACAGTAAATAGATAACCAAAATACCAAGAAGATTATATACGAATTCACTGTCAATGGCTCGGTCACTCTGAATAGCACACGAGTCTAAGAGATCCACACACACACAAAAAAATAAATTCCCGTAATCTTCACAAGACATTATACATTCCATAAATCAGGCAATATATTTTCAGGTAAAGTATTCCGTCCATCTGTCCGTTGGTTTACTTTTTGCATTACACTCTTACTTGCCTCATAATAGTGATGGCTGAAAAATGGTGAGGTCTTGCACATGTGATAAAAGTTATTGAAAATTAATAATATTAAAGGCATTTTCACCTTTGGGCTCTTTTAAATAATAGTGGTGACTGAAATTTTTCTTCAAATTTTCATGTATAACCGTAATTCAGCACTATTATTCAACAAGGTCAAGGTATTCTAAAATTCTTACTAATAACACAGGGTGGATGGATTCACAGTATTAGGGAAAAGGTTAAAAGAAGTAAATTCTAGCAAACTTTTTTCATATATTCCCGTGTGTTCGTTTAACTTGGTGGCCATGGGTAAAACACAGCTTTTTAAATGTATTAACTTGACTGAATATGAAAAGCACTGTATCTAACCTACATGTACAGTTCACGGTTTGATCCGGGTAAATTGGGAAAGGGGCCTTTTTTATGGTCTTGGGGAAATTATTCATTTAGCCATCTAGACATAAACTCAGCTGAATATTAGGAATTTTATTGCACGTCCCCCATTGGGAATGAGGCCTTAATTTGGCCACAGAATGTGTCCACACGAAGCTCTGATGTAGTGGGCATATCAAAGCAGCACCATTCCCCAACATATAATTGAAAGGTTTTCTTTTTTTTATTTTCTGTACCTCAACCGACACCTCATGTGAACAAGCTTTGGTTCGAATGGTAAGGATTGCTTACGGGAGGGAAGCGATTAACACTTTCAATAATGCAGAGGAAAGGTGGCATTTCTGTGATGTTTTCTCGTATCACAGAATATATACACTTTCTGCCTCAAAAAAACAGAGCTCATAACCTCCCGTTGGAATGGCTCCAGTAAGCTCATCGGTTACCATTGAAGATCATAATCACTTGCTATGTTTGTGTTGCAAAATTTGTACAAATAATGAAATCTGAATGGTCATTTATCTGTGCAACAATAGTGACTTGATCAGTGTGTTAGATAAATACTTGAAAGAAAGTTGTCATAAATATTGTCTTTCAGTTATATTGAATACAAGTACATAGTGATAAAGAGATAAGAGATTGTCATTTCATGGGACTCTTCAACATCTTGATGGGTGTTTTGGTGAAACAAAATGTTTTCATGAAAACATAATGCCATGCAAAATGGTTGAGAATAATACATAACTGTATCATACCACTGGGGGTGTGGGTGGTACTGGTCTGCAGGTCACAGACGGAATCAGAATAATATAGTCTGTCAACACTAGAGCCTAAAACCTGAACTCACCGTTTACAATATTTTCTGCACAGGTTTCACAGTGTACATATTAGTAAGAGGGCACAAGAATCAGGAGAAAACCTTTATGACAAAAATACTGAATACAGGTGGAACTTGAAGCTAGCTTGGGAATGCTGCGTGATTCCAGTCCAATCTGGAAATGTGTCACTGTTAAAGGGGTCTCTATTGTGGAAGGGATGTGAACCAGCATCAAATGCTGAGTTGGTCTATTACTGTTGCAGGCATTATTAATCTGTAACATTTTTCCCTGTACAAATTTTTCGGGGGACTATTTAAATAGCCGGTGTGCGTCCGTTCGTGTATCCGTCCCACTGTGGTTCCCCTATGATAACTTGAGTTATAGTTGACCAAATTAAATGGAATTTGGTATGCAGGTGTAATATAAAATACAGGTCCAGTTCGAATCGTGCAGTCCGACAATATTTTTTCCAGAGTTATGTCCCTTTTGAATTTTGAAAAATTCAATTTTTTATGTGGGGGGGGGGGGGGGGGGGGGGGGGGTGGCCAAACAATCTTTTATTTTCTATTATTGGGATTTGACGATACACTTTCAACAGGGTAATCTCATGTCAAGACAGGTTTACTTGTGGAAGAGGGCAGAACAGATATATCACTTGTATGGCTAATATTTGCAGGGGAGGTAAACTAGGTTACTGATTAGTGTGGTGTGCTTTTGAACTGTAAATGGTTCCCTGTGAAAAAATGGCTGGACCAGTGTATGCAGTGGTCCTTCAAAAATTTAAATTAACATACAATTGGATTTATTTTTTAAAAGGTTATGACTCAACTGTTGTTCTCTAGTGCATATAGAAAACATATCCTTCAATGTGAGATTCATATTTGGTGGCAGGAAGTTCACCGTGAATTCGGGATTTTCAAAAGCATTTTTTTTGTCAGTAAATTCTTTTTTTTTCAATTTTATCACATTTTAGTAATCTATTAGGTAGGAAGCAATCATTCATGTATTAAATAACCATTAATATTGAAAAGTAATGAAAAAAACATCATGTTTTCCACCTGTCCACTCAAACTACAATCTTCAGTTTAGAATCACCTTAATGACATGTTGTTGTCCACACAACCGTATACAATTTCGCCACGGATTTCAAAATAGCACGTGCTACCCGAGAATGTCAAACTGAATGGGTGACCGACGATTGTCTTTGTGTTATGTTGTTATAGAGAACCTGGGTTATTGCGGAAACGCGCTAGTTTTTATCTTCCGACTTTTTAAAAAATGCCAAGGTTAACCGAAAATCAGAGGTTGCGTGCCAGTGGTATGCATGATACTGAGCTACTTCCAGATGAGCTCGCTGCTGAGATCTGAGGCACTGTGGCCAATATTTACTGTCCCATAGGAAGGTATAGAACCACTGGATCTTCAGCCGACCGACTGCGTTCAGGTCGACCAAGAGTTATGACCATGTACATGACCGACACATCAGAACGTCTCACTCACGGGATCGCTTCCTCCCGTCCACGAGGACAGCAGCAATTACTCCTGGTATAACTAACAATAGAATCACTGCGCAAACTGTCTGCAACACACTCGCTGAACACGGCATCCAGTGTAGGCGTCCATACCACAGACCAATCCTTATCCAACGCCACAGTACCGTCAGAATGGAAGGGGTACGTCAGGGTGTTCGCTGGTCTAAGTGGCGTTGGAGCACAGTTCTTTTTAGTGATGAATTACGAGTTTGTCTACGGCGCGCTGAGGGTAGGGCAAGAGTGTATCGCCGGCGAGGAAAACGTTTTTCTGACGCTTGCGTGCGGGAATGACACCGTTTCGGCGGCGGTAGTGTAATGATTTGAGCAAGAATTTCCTTGCACCATCGAACGCAGTTGATCTTCATCGATGGTAATCTGAACGGACAGCGATATAGGAACGAAATTCTGAACACTGTTGTTGTCCCGTTGCTCAAAGCTAACGTCTGATTGCAGTTATTCTAGAAAGACAATGCCCGATGTCACGTGGGGGCGTATCTGTCGTGACTTTCTTGAGGAGCAGAGCATCGAACTTCTTCCCTTGCCCCCACTTTCGTCAGATTTAGATCGATCATCTGTGGGATTAAATGGGTCGTCGGGTACGACTTCATGATCTTCAGACGTTAGGCGATTTACGTAATGTTCTTAGACAGGAGTGGAACGCAATACCACAGGGTGTCATCGAGAGATTTATCAGGTCTATGCGCCGTCGATGTCTTGCTTTCCAAGATGCAAACGGTGGACATACACGCTATTGCCTGCATGTGTGAATTTTTAATTCCACTACATGTCTGAATTGCGACGTCCTGACGCTGGCAACAGTAAGAACATGAACTTATGTAAATGCATACAGCAAGACTCGAGATATGAATTTACAATAATTTGTTTGGGATTAAAGTCGATCATACTAAAAAAAATGCGCCTCAAAATTTATTATACTTTATTTTTTGACTCAGTATATATAACGTCAGCACCCTCCCCGCCAACCCCAGGGCTGTAATCTATACTTGGGACTTGGGACCTCGGACTATGGGACACAGTTACTTAATGGAATGTTTACAGTTTGCTTAAACATTGTTTGCTGCAATATCTATCCAGGGGATACTGGAGATACTAACATGTCCAGGTATCCAGCAATAACATATTGGTCGACATGAAAGTACTCAAGATATCACAAAGTTCCAAACTGAGAAGGCTCCCCAACTTAGGGTTAAGTAGAGCCAGCACAGAGGAAAGAAGAACAATTACAAACTTCTTTTCGATCATATTTGTGACGTCGTAGTCATTTGACTCAATGGCGTCATCGGGGTCGTCATGGCAGCCTGAGACGTGATCAACATGGTTACACGTGTGGCTGGTACACGTATTTCCATCGTCCATGGCGCGACGTACCGATCACTCTGTACAGTAGGATGGGAATGTTTTTTGAATGTGTGTTCGCTTAAATATTTAATTACCCAAAACGACCCAACAGTTTCGCAAAATCATGAAAAAGAAATTAAAATCACAGAAGCAGAGTGTATTTAGCTTGGGTTCTCTCGCACATAGTGAGTTTTAATTAGCACGTAGTGCTATAAGGCAAGTTCGATTGAACTGGGGTATGATTAAATTGCCACAAACAACCCGACATTTATCTATCTCGTTCTGATTCCTTCAGAATCCTCGTTTTGCAGACCTTATTTCATCTACTCTCACCTTGGCATTATATTTAGTCATGGCTGTTTCTGACCATGTTCCTGCATCTGCCCTTAACGAAGTCTAAGTAGTTTCATTCGCATTACTACATTTACCTCAACCCCACACATTGCGACCTTCTTACGCCGTTATCCCCCTTTTGTGATACCTGAGTTTTCTAACAAGTCGATTTGGCTGAAGAACAGTGAAACCATTGTGTTTGGGGTCAATTTTCTTACGACTCTCCGACTCATTTCAGCAAAATTGGTTCTACAGTCAGATACTAGAAAGGAGCTCCGTGAAACTGATTCTACAACCAGTATGCTATAGTGCCCTATACAGTGGGCGATTTAAGTACCTTTCACTGCACTGGTGCAGCCCAATTCCCAATCCCTCCACTACTACTAACAGTTGAATAAAGACTGCTTGCTTTTTTTACTCTTCGACTCATCATGGAAAAGGAGTGCTGGAGTCTAGTCGGTTGTAAGATGGGGATACTGTAGGTGAGTGCTGAAGTCTAGTCGGTTGTAAGACGGGGATGCTGTAGGTGAGTGCTGAAGTCTAGTCGGTTGTAAGATGGGGATGCTGTAGGTGAGTGCTGAAGTCTAGTCAGTTGTAAGATGGAGATGCTGTAGGTGAGTGCTGAAGTCTAGTCGGTTGTAAGATGGAGATGCTGTAGGTGAGTGCTGAAGTCTAGTCGGTTGTAAGATGGAGATGCTGTAGGTGAGGTGTAGATAAAGGTGAATAATAATTTGTTCGAATGTTCTAAAGAGCTATGGGAGCAATTGCTTCTGAGAGTGATTGTTCACGTGGCTCTTCAGCTCATCTAGGTATCGGAGATACTTACTAAATGGTTCTGCAACACGGTTCAGAGTAGAGCTAATTTACTAATGTTTAAATATAAATTGAAAAAATATGGAACACCCAAAGTTTGATGGTAACAGGTAGAAACGGCTTTCAAAATGGACAAATAAGGCATTGTTCAGCAACTCTTGTCAATAGGATCAGATATACTACCATTTCAACTGATAAAAAACGATTTGCGTAATTTTTGTACAATTGGTTATTGCCCAAGGTGGTACAATTGCAAAATACTTTGTTTATTGCATCATGCAGTCGTATATGAGGTTGTTAATCCTGGACAGTAAAATCCCCCAAAAATCCGAATCGCCCCAAAAATCGAATACCACTATACCGCATTACAAACATTACATCACCCAAGACAAGAGACTTTATGATAGCTTTTGGGTCGTTTTCACTAAATATTGTCGCCGCGGGGTTGATTTCGATAATTGGACATAGTAACAATATTCGATATGCCCACAAGGAGAGGAGCCCAATCCATAATGATACTAATAAGTGTCACTCAAGACAGTAAAAAGTTATTGTCAATAACTGCCGCCGTGGTTGGATCATTTTCGGTGACTCGGAATACACTCATCGTATCGAAATCACCCACCCAAACATGCACAACTAATACTCGTTCAGCCAAATAGAAATTTCGTGTCCCAATAAAACCAATAAGTTTGTCATGGCGACCTACAGCAAGCACAACGAACAACAACAACGAATCTCACGTTAACAAAACACGCCGAAAATGCACACAAATGCTACCTATCATGTGATGTCCAACATGAAATCACTGGATTTGTGAAATATGACGTCATATTACCGATATTAAGTTGGCTGTGTGTCGCACAAAGTTAATATCAACACGCATTGCTTTTAACTGGGACATTACTTCGGGCAATAACATACAATAAGGTTATTGGTAGATACAGTTAAATGCACAGACGGCAAAGAGAACAAGAAGTAGGTAGTGAATCCACAAATAACGACCCCCCCCCCCCTCCCACAGACACAGAACACATAATTTTTCCCCGAACATATTTTATATAGAGTGCGTGGTGGTACACTCAACTTTTCTTTACAATGTTTACCTGCAGTGCAACCTTTAACAGACTTAAAAGTAACACCCCACTTTGTTCTGCGTTCAAACGTAAGGTAAGTCAATCGAATCTTAGGCAGACACGAATTAAATTCTGAAATTGTTCTGCACATATACTATTCAAAAAAAGTAGGAGGTATCCAAACTGATGTTGATATTTTCGGAAGATGGTATTGGGTACGCGTGATTGGACACATCAAAATGTTACCAAGTTTAGTGTGGATCATGAATATCACTGGCCCATGAAACCTTCGTGCAGGTTTAAGGCACGAGCGCCGCGTTAATGACTGTGGGGTACGTTTTGAAATTTTCATTTGTACTGGACCGGCTTTTCTCGGAGGTCTCATCGTGCTTTTCTTGGAAAACAACTTGTTCGTCAATAGTTTCTGGTCGAAACGTAACTTGATGACAGACGTCAGTCAAGTCGTCCAAGGGCGACAACTGCTAACCAGGATCGTTTCATCCGAACTACAGCATTACGTAACCGTCATTCAAGTGCCTCAGAATTGGACAGCAGCTGCACCGAGCTACAGATGTGCAAGTCAGTGGTCAGACTATCCGAAATCGCTTACACAGCTGAAATTTGTACGATCGACGATCTCGAATAATTTCACATTTGACTGAACGTCACATCACAGCAAAGCGTAATTGGTATAGAGCATTTGAGCCCTGAGACAATTTTATCGCAAGTGGAGCAACGTCATGTTTTCCGATGAAGGCGAAACAGAATGTGGCGGCGCTGAAATGAACAATACCATCTCGTTACCGTTAGGCAGCACAATCGTTTTGGAGGTGGATCCGTTATGGTGTGGGGAGGCATAACCATGGCAAACAGACCATCATTCCATGTCATCCAAGGGCGTGGCACAGGGCAGTACGACCGTGACAACATATTAGCAGCTCATGTGGTGCCATTTGCGCGACGTCACGGCCATCGATTCATTTGCCAAGGTGACAATGGCCCGTGTCGCTACATAATTCCTCCGAGAGCAGAACATCACTACACTGCCTTGGCCAGCACTAAGTCCAGATCTTTCACCAATCGAGCACGTCTGGGATTTGCTCGTCAGGCGTCCACGACAATGCCAACAGCCCCCTACCAATGTCCAGAAACTCGCCGCTGCACTGCAGGAAGAATGGAATAACATCAGTCAAACAGATGTTGGATGTTTAGAGAGGAGTATGCCACTTTGGATCTGCGCTTGTCTCGCAAACCGAGAAGGATTTACAAAGTACTGAGGTCTTGGACTGAATGTGGCAAATTCTCTGACTGATCATCCATGTCTTCTACAGCTCAGTGCGTGGAATGTGTGCTTGTCAAACACCCAATTATCGCTGAAATCGTTCATCAGATGTCATAGTGCAGTGCCTCACCTGTCTTCTTGATGAAAATGTAAATATATGTCTTCATATGTTCCACCTTTATTCCCTACTTTTTTAGCAGTATATTTGGATATTTTGATATTTACTAGTCCCTGCACCGATTACACAATACACCAATGAATAATAGACTTAATTCCGGTGGATTATACAACCAGTCCGCCTCTACCATGAGGGGTACTAATAACAACCCGAGGCAATTAATAGGGAACGTTATTCGGCCTGTCTAATGCACCACACAATATTATCTATCACCTAGGGTAGTTTGCATTATGTATTTATAGATATTGATCTTGCAAAAGAGTAAGGAAGTCTGAAATTAAATTCATGAATTTTACTAGAAAATGTTATTTCAGTCAACAATAAATACTCAATACTCAAGGGGGTGAATTGTCTAAACATATCCAAATCTACATATCTTGATGACGTAGATCTACTTTTATAAGTTGTTTGAGGAATTAATTTCAGTCCGACAAGTGAAAGTCGAACGCAATCAAAGAATGAATAACACGTTTCTCGTGAGTTAAAACCCCGTTGGTGACATATAATACATTGCCTTTTCAAATAAAGCCGTAAAATCCATCGTAAAAGGAACTGTATTGAACAATGACATTTTTAAGAAAGGTCTGTATTTCATGTAATCACCAGACTGCAAATCAAACGCCATTACATTAGGATTAGTCACCAAGCTAAAGCATTGTAGAAATCTTCCCAAACTATAAGTTTGCTGGGACAATCGAGATATAAATATGATAACATTTTACAATATTTTGATGGGACAACTAGCTTCCTCTAATATGTCCATATTACAGTCAGTCCGATATATCTGACTCCAATTCTTCAACTTACTTCCGCCTCCCTCAGGAGTCGATTATTCTCAAAATTTGACTAATAGTTTCAACAATTTCTGGGAATTCCAAAACATTACTCTGAGACAACACAGAAACAAAACAAAAGGATGAAGTGCCAGCACATAAGTGTATTCGTGTATACAGGCGGACATAGAAAATTCACATCAAATGTCTTCCACTAAGAACATGCTTAGAAACCCCACATTGAACATGATGAACAAATAGGAAAATACCACATCTTTTGTAAACAGACAGATAGCATGCTCTCAACAACACAGGGGTGGTAGAACAAATTTCAAAGTGAGGGGTCTGGATCGGGCGATGGATGGTCGATGGTATGATGGTCGGCCTGTGGTAAGAAACTTTTAAATTCCAGGGTTCCAAAACCCCCATTTCCATGCATCCGAGTGGATAATTTGAGATTTCTCAGGAGATATATTTGAAAGATTTCACACTTTGAGAGCCGTTAAAAAAGCGTCGGTAAAGCATACAGGTGAGGTTTTTTATCAGCTTTGATCGTAACGACCAAAGCAGACAAATAGACCTCACCTGTATGCTTTACTAGATGTTAATATAAATTATACTGTCTGTTAACAGAAATTATACTGTCTGTGGATTATCTTGTCTGGGATGCAGTTGGTACTTGTGTGTCTGTAAGATTACGATTTATTAAAGTTAACCGATATTTTAACAGACTGCATACATTTAGCGTTTGCTGCCGCTTACTGCAAAAAAAAATGATCCGAAATCCATCGAAACTGAACCAGTACGAGAGAAACATAGCTGGCGAAAATATGGGGGATGCTCTGGTTGAGTTAAAATATATTCATACAAAAAACATGGCCCGGCAAGAAAAGTGCTGGGGCTAACCCCCCCCCCCTCCCCCCCGCCCCCCGATTCCGCGGCCCCTGCAACACAAAGGCAAAGGCAAAGAAGACAAAGGGAAAGAAAAGAAAAACAACAACAAAAATTCTTACAAAATGAAAGAAAACACAAATCGCGGATTTATTAATGAATAATTGTTTTTGTAAAAAAACAGCATTTCTGATACGGCAGCGAAATGAAATAATTAGAAAATTGAAAACTTACAAAGGACTATTTATTGGATATAAATTTCTTTTCCATAATTGCCCATTATCTAGCTCGACTGATATGACTTCAAACTTGGCTTATGTGCCACTGATTTCAACAGATATGAACCAAGCTAGAGTTGTCCCCACTGATGTGTTATTATGAAAAGGAATGTTGTTACAGCGAAAACGTTCACCGTTATTAGTTCAAAGCAATCCATTAATAAAATTGATATTACCGGGCTGAAGGAAGTAGTTTTTGTATGGCGAGGAATTAATTATGGTAACAAGTAAGGAAGATGATAAGAAAGAGGCGAGTTGTACAGAGAATTCATCGCAAGCTAAAATTCAGAGCCGAAAGAGGAGATTCGTCGAGAAGGGAAACGAGGTATAGAGGAAGCCAAAACGCTCGGATTGTTGAATTTGGAGTTGGAAAGGAAACCTCGGACAAGCTGGAATTATCCCCCTTAATGTGTCATTAAGCGCAGCCATGTTGTTGCATCGAAATTGTTCACCATTATTCTTCGAAAGCAGTCCATTAAAAACAATGGGTATTACCGGACTGAAGGGACTAGTTTTTGTATGGGACTGAAGGAATTAATGACGGCAACAAGTTAGGATGAAGAGAAGAAAGTTGTCTACAACATACGCGAGTCGACCAGAAAATGCATTGCAAGCTAAAATTCAGAGCCTTAAGATGAGATTCGTTGAAATGGCAGAATATGTACTTTAGCTATCTTAACGTTCCCCGGTGGGGAAGCCGAGACGTTCGGATAGTTAAATTAGAAGCAGGTGAAGTGGAAACTGCGGACTTTGTGAAAAGAATGAGAAACAATAAAACTAATAGAAAACTCTAACAGATCTGAGAAATTTTATAATTATTTGTTTTGATTTAACCCTTTACCCAACGCAGACGATATCAAAATTTATTATTTTAAATTTCATTTTTCAAAATTTTTCAAAAAATTTCAATAAAACCATATCATGTGACCCCTCGTTGGAACGAGCTCGACGAGCTCGTTCCAACGAGGGGTCACATGATATGGTTTTGTTGAATTTTTTTGAAAAATAATATTTTTTCAACTACTGAATTTTGCATATTACGCGGTCGGATGCGGCCGATTCGTTGGGTAAAGGGTTAATAATAAAGAGATTATTACTTGGTAAGTTTCATATCGGCCGAGATATCAGCCTTCGTTAAGTTCACATCAGTCTGATTATAACAGGCGCACCAGCTGCGCACACAGAGTAAACTCATGAGCACTTTATCTAAAAAGCTAGACTCCAGTCATCGTTTTTGGCGGTTTGGAATTAGCTGGAGATTTAGGTGTTCGTGTCCTGATTGCCAGTTATCGAGGGTTCATCCCGACAGGGAATCAAAAAACAACTTTCTAAAACATCCTTAAAACATAATTGTGTCCTTCGAGAAACACACACAAGCTCGTGCCGGACTTCGTCTGATGCCAACTACAGCACTTCTCGTGCACTCGTCTACTGTAGCAAGCGCGTTCCTCACTTTCGTGCTGCCGCCGAAAGGTAAATGAACAGAGTAATAATGAGCACTCCATCAAAAAAGCTAGATTTTATTCATCGTTTTGTGACGCTGTGCAGTGGTCTGATGGTTTGGGTGGTGGACTCCTGATTCCAGGTGGGGTTATCAAGGGGTCGACTCCCGGCAGAGGATCAGAAACCAACATTCTAAATTCTCTAGCACATGATTATCTCCTTCGAGAAACGCACAAAGACTGAAATAATTGATTTTGTAATGTCATTTATTTGCAGGCGAACGTGTACGGAAAGATCGGGCCCTGGATGGAAACATCAACTAAAGTCCCTGGCGAAAAACAAAGCATTCGTTGTGTATATGGTGTGCGATTTTCTAAGAGCCATTGCAATAACATCCTTTCAAAGCGTTCAGGTGGACAGCATAATTTCCGTTGGGTTTGATATACAAACTTGGGCGTTCATTGCCTTTTTGTATGGAATAAGTGCGTTAGCAGGAGGAATTATAAATGGATTTATACTATCTGTAAAAACATGGCATGGTTCTTATCATTATTCATTTCTGGTTCTCTTATTTGGAGGAGGAGCTTTCTCGCTCGCATTTATACATTCATACTACGGATTACTTACATTAAATGTTGTTACTGGTGTTTTTGGGGGCGCACTTGCCGGTTTTACCTTTATTTTTCTGTACGAGATTGTGGAGCCAGAAATATACGCACTGTCGATCACAATTCAGACGTGTGTGTACGGGATATCGCCTGTATTGATCGCACCTTTTTTTTCGGTAAGTGCCAATAAGAATAGTACGGCAGCGTATTAGGGTCAGGACCCTTTCATTTAATAATCTGTTTAAACAGATTAATAACTTGTTTTTTACAGATTAATAAACTGTATTTACAGATTAGTAAACTGTATATACAGATTATTACGAGACTGTTTTAACAGATTATTACGAGACTGTTTTTACAGATTAATAAACTGTATTTACAGATTAGTAAACTGTATTTACAGATTATTAAGAGACTGTTTTTACAGATTAATAAACTGTATTTGCAGATTAGTAAACTGTATATACAGATTATTACGAGACTGTTTTAACAGATTATTACGAGACTGTTTTTACAGATTAATAAACTGTATTTACAGATTAGTAAACTGTATTTACAGATTCTTACGAGACTGTTTTCACAGATTATTAGAAGGCCGTTTTTACAGATTATTACGAGACTGTTTTTACAGATTAGTAATCTGTATTTACAGGTTATAAGAAGACTGTTTTTGCAGATTACTACGAGACTGTTTTTACAGATTAATTACCTGTTTTCAGAGATTAGTAATCTGTATTTACAGGTTATTAGAAGACTGTTTTTGCAGATTACTACGAGACTGTTTTTACAGATTAATTACCTGTTTTTAGAGATTAGTAATCTGTATTTACAGGTTATTAGAAGACTGTTTTTGCAGATTACTACAAAACTGTTTTTACAGATTAATTAACTGTTTTTAGAGATTAGTAATCTGTATATACAGATTATTAGAATACTATTTTTCCAGATTAATTGGCCATGCAATTATAGGTTAGTAGTATAATATGTACACGATCGTTCGCTATTACCCAGACTTTTGAGGAATCTGCTTGTGTTAAATTCACATAGGAACCGGACTTTTTGGGTTGCAATCAGACCAGATCCTGTATGTGATGTACGTACTACATATATAGTATGCTATGATATGTACAGTGATATATGTACTAGGGCTATGGGTATATAGTGTGGGGATGTGATGGAAATTAATGGTGAAGGTGGGGACTTTAGAAAAAAAAATGTCCGTGCAATGGTTGACGTTGCTATGGACGTTCCTGACGTCATTATGCGCACCATGACGTCTGATAAATTTTGACCGCTGTTGTTGTACACTTTACAATATGGTATGACGGTTTCAGATCAGGATGTGTCGGGTTTCTCGTACTGGACTGATATCGTAGTATAGTAAGGATGACATATCCCCCTGTAGGTATACTATTAGCCCTTGGTCTTGGTACTACTAATCGACCTTCATATTATCCTACGACTGATATGGGCGTTATATATCACTGCAGATCCCATCTTAGTCATTATTGTATCAGCCTACCGATTGCTTTGTACTATCCCATGACTGGTATAGATAGTATGTAATTCTGGGACAGGCAGTATTGTAGGGTGGGTGGGGGTAATTTATGGTCGCCTATTATGGACGTTTGGAATGTACGCTCCACACCCTTACAGGTCCCATGTTAGCCCTTCGTACTATTAATCCACCTAATGATTCAAATCATCCTATGACTGGAAAAGATATTACGTATTGCTAGGACAAGCGGTATTTTGGGTAGGGGTAAGGCCTGGTAGTTTAAGACGGTAGTAGTACCATTATCCACTTAGGACAGTGTGCTGGCCCACAGATGGTACAGATATTACATAAAGCTAGGCCAAGAAGTATTGTTGGGTAGAGAGGTAGTCCATGGTTGTCGAGTCAGGTAGTATTGGATGTGTTCTTTGTACCACTGCTGGTTCAATCTCTGCTTTTGATGCTAGTAATCGACCTAATGCTACATATTATCCTATGGCTGGTATAGGTAGAACGTAATACTAGACTAATCGCTGTTGTGGGCAGGGATAATGCCTTGTTGTGTAGTGCAGTGGAATAGTATGGACGGCATATACACAGCTTAGTTCCTATCTCAACCCTTGGAACTATAATCCATCAGGGACGGTGTACTATCTCACATATGGTATAGGTAGTATGTAATTTAGTGTTGTGTGGTGTATTCTTGGTTTCCAGTCTTCTGGCAGGGTACTGGTGGTCCTTTGACATTCTAAGACGTGTCTTAGAGGTCGTGATATGTGACAGTTAGCAAGCCGACAATAGTGCTTCAAGTCAGTAGTAATGGTACAGCGGTAGAATAAGATTATAGTATAGGGGACCATAGTACAAGCTAGTCAAAGGACAGAAAGTTGAAACTGATGATAAGATCACCTGTATAGGAGCTATATAGGGCCTTTGAATCCCACTTATGGAATCCTACTTATATAATCTCTTTTATGGAATCATTAAGGAATCCCTTTTTGAAAACGTCTGGCCTTCGGCTCCACTTTTTTTCAAGATGAGGAGTAGAGTCGTATGTGTAGCCACTCGTTCGACCAATTTCTTTATGGCTTATTTGCTCGATGGGATTCTAGTCGTTCGATCAATCGGTGATAGTTAGCAAGCCTGCAGTAGTGCTACGAGTCAAAAAGTAATAGTACAAGGAACTAATGGTATAAAGCTTCGAGGGTTATGTATTTATTTATTGGTGTTTAAGGTCACATACTTATGCAAAATTGCTAAACATGACCGTGACAGTTTTACGGGTGGAGGAAGCCTGAGTACACAGAGAGAACCACCGAGCAACGACGAGCAGCTGCCAGCTCCCCAACATCGTAACTTCGTACTCCACCGTCGACGTGAAGAACGCCTTCGTACACGGCGTAATCGTGTCCCCATGTGGACAATCGGGGTTAAGTGCCTTGCCCAAGGACACAATACGGAAGTCCGAATCGATCGCTCAGACGGTCACCCATCCGATGACAAACCGGGCTTAACGTTGCTTAACTTCGGTTATCTGACGAGAACCACTTCGAGGGTGGTAGAAATTATAGTATTGGATGATAACGAACGAGGTGTTTGGACAGAAAGTTGACGACAAGATGTAAACAGATGGTAAGGCTACCTGTGTAGGAGCTGTGTACGAGCTTCAGGGTGTATACGTTAAATGAGGTGACCGACTCGTCTCGATGGTGGGTCTGAGTGGCATCAAAACATTGTGTTTTAGAAAGGTTGTCGTGTAATACATCATCTTAAAGGTCTTGACGCGTGTAGTCCGATTACTTGGTATTTGCCACTCCCCGAAGGGTGAGGCTGATAGGGTATAAAAAATTCAAGTTTTAAAATGGTTGGTTGTCATGTGATAAATATTTTAAAGGCCTCGACGCGTGTAGCCCGAATATTTGGTATTTGTGTCTTCTCGAGGGGGTGGGACCTCAAAACCCAAATTTTAGAAAGGTTGTCGGGTGACACATCATTTTAAAGGTATCGGCTTGGATATTTCGAATATGAAGTATCCGCCTCTCCCCGAGGGGTGCTGCCGAGCGGTAGGGCCTCATAATCCAAGTTTTTGAAAGGTAGTCGTGTGATACATCATTTTAGAGATCTCGACTTGAATATTTCAAATATGAAGTATCCAAACCTCTTTGGGGGGTGGGGGCTGAGGGACATAACAAATTTATGTTTTCGAAAGGTCATCATTTTAAAGGTCTTGACTTAAATATGTCGAATATGAAGTATCCGACCCTTCCTGTGGGGGTGGGGTTGAGGGAAATAAAAGGAATAAGTTTTAGAAAAGTAGTCATGTCACACTAATTGTGTCTTCTCAAGGGAGTGGGACTGAGGAGATGGGACCTCAAAACCCAAATTTTAGAAAGGTTGCCGGGTGATACATCATTTTAAATGTCTCGACTTAAATATTTCGAATATGAAGTATCAGACACTTCCCGAGGGGGTGCTGCCGAGAGTGTGTGTGTGTGGGGGGGGGGGGGGGAGGGGGGGTGCGGGGGGTCTCAAAACCCAAGTTTTTGAAAGGAAGTCGTGTGATACATCAGTTTAGAGATGTCGACATGAATATTTCGAATATGAAGTATCCAACCCTCTCTGAGGGGGTGGGAGCTGAAGGGCGTAAGAAATTTAAGTTTCAGAAAGGTAGTCATGTCAAATATCATTTTAAAGGTCTTGAGTTGAATATTTCGAATACGAAGTATCCGACCCTTCTCGAGTGGGAGTGGTGAGGCAATGCAGTCAAGTCAAAACTTTAGGCGATGCGAATGACACACTCTCCAACATGTGGAAATGTGTGAAAACGTGTACTTTTTTAGCTTTTTTAAAGTGTTTTATCAAAGTATTTCATTGATGTGGCGGTGATGTCTCGTGAAACAGTCCAAATTGACTGAAGTTGCAAAAAAAAAACATATAGTTTTTAGTCAGTGTTTTCCAGTATCTTTTTGTGGGATGCGATTGGTTTGGTAGAGAACTTTCAGATGAGAAACATTTTCAATCGCGTGATATCTTGGTTTATTCCAATCAGTCTGTGACAGACGAATACAGCTTAATGTAGTGTGTCTATTCAACGGATGTGGTTGATTCGACAGATTCGAAGGAGATCTGTCAAGTGAGAGAGATGAGATCTTAAATTGCGTGGCATGCTGCGTGGTGTTTGGTTATGCAGGTGCATTTTACCATTGACCTGCCTCGGTTCGACGGTGTTATTTGCCATAGTCTTATCAGAGTTATATCCTATTATAGATTTGATATTTTTCGCAAATGTGTTTGTTTTTAGGCGATAACTATTAGGAGAAATACTGTCATATTTGGTGTGCAGGTGAGTAGTATAGCATGTGCCCGATCGACCCTGATTACCCGGACTTTTGCCAGAGCAGCTAGTATTAAATTCCCATAAGAACCGGACTTTTGCCGGAGTATTTTTTCCTGAGGTAAACGTTGGTTCCATCCAGCTAGATCCGGCAAATGGCGTACCTACTGCATATATAATATACTGTCGTGTGTATTGTGGTATACGTACACATGGGGCTATGGGTATGTATCATGGGTAAGTGGTAGAAAGATGATGGGAAAGTTGGGTTTTCTTGAATGTTCTTTATCGCGAAACGGTTGACGTTGCTACTGACATCATGATGTCATGATACGCACGCGACGTCATAGAGATGTTGACTGCTGTTGTTGTCCACTATACTATCCGACATAATGTTATTCGGGTCAGGGGGTGTCGGGTTCTCGTATGAGGTGGGAGGGGTGTTGATATGATAGTGGCGGTATATATCCATGTCGGTATACTATTACCCTTGACCTTCATATTATTATTATTATTATAGAACGGCTGTATAGTATGCGCGATATATACCTCTATCCCCCCCCCCCTCCTAATCGACTTAATGCTTTGTGTCATCCCGTGACTGGGTTAGGTAGTATGTTATACGGTGACAGACGTTATTGTGGGGTGGGTGGGTGTAATGCATGGTCGCCGATTGTGGTAGTATAGGATGTACGCGTTGTACCCCTACATATTAATCAATTTAATGTTTGGTGTTATCCTATGACTGATATGGGTGGTATGCAATGACAGACCACGTGGTATTGAGGGTAGGGGTAATGCCTGGTAGATTAGAACAGTAGTATAGAATGGACGGTATATATCCATGTAGGCTCCCTGTTAGTGCTTAGTTCTATTAACCAACCGATTGGTTTATTTTATTATTTGGCTGGTATAGATAGTACGTTATGGTAGGTCAAGTGGTATTATGGGATTGGGGTATTACTTGGTAGTTTGGAACGGTAGTATGGCATAGGCCGTATATGCCAGCGTAGGTCTCATGTTAGTCCCTGGTACAACTAATTCACCAGATGCTTCATATTATCAAGCGGTATTGTGGGATGGGGTTAATGCCTGGAAATGCAGAACGGCAGCAGAGTATGGTTGGTATATATGCCCCTGTAGGTCCCATCTTAACCGTTGATAATATTAACCTACCGAATATTTGGTATCATCCTATTAGTGGTATGGTGGTACGTATTCCCAATTCTGCCTGCCCTATTCCAAGTATACTTGTTCTTGTTTCATTTATCCAGATCATCCAATCAGTTCTCTTTATGGAAGATGATTAACAGATCATATTGCTTCATTTCCCGTAATTTATACATATTCATACAAAGTTGTCTCCCGTGTGTATAACAAAAACATATATCATTCCCAAATCCAATAAACTATCGTCCGAGTGACTCACACATACTGTTTGAACAACTCGTAGTCATCGAGCAAATGAGCTTCAGAGCAGTTGCTCGATCGAGTGATTTGCATATACTGCTCAAACGACTCGAATCCCATCGAGCAAATGAGCCATATAATAAAACAAACCAATCGGTTGGTTAATAGTACCAAGCACTAACAGGAGGCCTACAGGGGTATATATGTCAAGGTGATAGTTTGAAATTTCGATTTTGTTGTTTAAAAGTGTATATATTTTCGATAATCTTTCTCACTTGGCTGAATATAAAGCATAAGGATAGGGACATGGCGGACCCCGAAAACCGATTTTTCACTTGAGCAGACCCGCAATAATTGAAGCGCTGGTAATGAAGCACGACATGTATTGTCCATTATGACGCATTTATTGAACGTCACATGGACAGTCTGGTTGAAACATTAAAGATACTAAAAGCCAGTGTCCGCCAGCAGTCATTACCCATGTAATTATGACCAGTTAATAGCTAATTATTGTAGATAAAGTACATCGCACATGTTCTGGACACACACCCATATTATGCATCTGATCCGTCACGAATGTCAGGATATACCGAAATGCAAGACTTGCAAAGGAACTTAAAAGCGAATATTAAATTAAGATAGATCTAAGCGGTCAAGTTCAAGATAAGCAATTAAACTGAGAATTGATGTTCTGGCTATCGAAATAAAAATCGGGGGATTTCTTGAGAAATTCATTCCAGCCATTCTAGTCTGAAGGTGTGTAAGGCTATGTGTCGTTGCGAGTAGATGGGGATGTCCCATGCTATAATTTAGAGGGAGTGGCGCATCGGTGCGAAAGTATAGACACGTTGTGATGTAGGAGAGCCACAGAGCTCATATTTAGAATAAGAGCAGTCGCGGCCACGTCGATGGCCACATCTGAATATAGGATCAGAGATAGGAAGTACGAGCACAGGGAGCTATTAGTATTTAGAAAGACGGCATACTTGTTGTAGAAGGCAAGACGTACGTCTGCAGAGTAGGCTTACCTGTATGAACATTATTCTGAGATAAACATAGGGGAGAGATTAACCCCATTGGTGGCGACGACTGCTTGAGGGAAGAACGTCCAGTAAATTGACAATAAGCTAGTGGCCGTAAGACGGCAGTGTAAGAGTGGCATTCCGTCACGTGTTAGAGGAAAGGCGACATACTAAAGTGACAATACATTAGCGGACGTGCGACGGCAGTCGTAGAGTGACATTCCGTCACATGTGGAGTACAAACGTCCGGTAAAGTGACAATAAGTTAGTGGCCGTGCGACGGCAGTGAAAGAATAAAGTGAAGAGGTGACCACAGACCAAGCACCAACGAGAAGGAAGGAAAACCAGCGAGAACAGAGAATGCGGGCCCGCAAGTGACTCACAAACTGTGTGGGTAGGTGGTGATTAACGTTTATTCATTGGATTCCATCTACGTCACAAATTACCACATTTGTTTATATGTTTTTGTATTGATTTTTTTTGTTTCCAGTGAACCTCGAATGATTCATGTTTTTTGACGAAAAATCAGAGACCCCTTCGGGATAAGGACCACCCCATCAAAAGTGAAACGGGCGGGTTCCTCACGGTGAGACAATGACATACATTCACGCACGGATTCAAGCGACACTCCTCGATTCATATTCCACTCCCCTGTAATGTCGAGGTGATAGCAATTGGATCACTCAATCACAATATGGTTACGAATCACTTGCCGAAACGTTTGACATGTTTCACTCTCTCTAAATATTGCTGTTATAGCTGTAAGATCTCTCTCTATCTCAGTACGTCCACGAATCACTTGCTCGAAAGTTTTGTCATATTCCACTCCCCTGCAATATCGAGGTGATAGCAGTTGGATCACTCCCTCACAGTATGTTCACGAATCACTTGCTTGAAAGTATTGTCATATTTCATTCTTCCGTAATGCCACTCCCCTGCAATGTCGAGGTGATAGCAGTTGGATCACTCCCTCACATTATGTTCACGAATCACTTGCTCGAAAGTATTGTCATATTTCATTCTCCCGTAATTCCACTCCCCCGCAATGTCGAGGTGATAGCAGTTGGATCACTCCCTCACAATATGTTCACGAATTACTTGCTCGAAAGCATTGTCATATTTCATTATTCCGTAATGTCGAGGTGATAGCGGTAGTATCTCTATCCCAGTATGTTCACGAAACACTTGTTCGAAAGTTTTGTCATATTCCACTTCCCTGAAATGCTGAAGTGATAGCAGTCGGATCTCTCTATCACAGTGTGTTTATGAATCACTTTTCCGAAAGGATTATCACATTTCATTCTTTCGTAATGTCGAGGCGATAACAGTAGGATCTCTCTATCGCAGTACGTTCACGAATCACTTGCTGAATGCTTGTATTATTCCACTCCATTGAAATGTGGAAGTAATCAGATCTCTATTGTGTCACAATACCTTCACGAATGTCTCTTGTCAAACATTATTCCTCTTTAATCGACTCGTAGTCTTAATATTAAATTCAAAAACGTTGATGAGATCTTCGAATAGCGTCGAGTTTGTGATCAACGAGTAAAATAGTTGTGTGTCATTGTTTTTGGAGGGTACGTTTTGCTTCCTCAAAATGTATCCGGGAAGACGTCGTGTTGATGTTTTGGGTTTCCTTATTGAGAGGTTTCATCAGACACCTTAATGTATCATAATACTTTTACTCATCTCATTTGGATTCTCTCTCGTTTAGCGTGGTATCAAGCTACACTTCAGCATGTCAGTTGAAAATCCCCTTTCTCTCTCGTTTGATAGATCTCCTTCAAATCTGTCGAATGACCCTCGTCCGTCGAACAGGCACACCGCATAAAGCTGTATTCGTCTGCCACATACTGATTGGAATAAACCAAGATATCATGCGGTTGAAAATGTTTCTCATCCGATATATCTCTACCAAACCAATCGCATCAGACAGAGAGATACCTGGAAAACACCGACGGAAAAAATACATGTTTTCTGCATCTTTGGACTGTTTCACACACGAGACATCACCTCCAAATCAATGCAATCCTTTGTTGAAACACTTAAAAAACAGCTAAAACGGTTTCACACATTGTCGCATGCTGAAGAGCGTGTCATTCGCATTTGCACGACTACCTTTCTAAACCTTAAGTTTTGAAACCCATCCCTCGGCCCCACCACATCGGGAATGCTGGATACTTTACACATTCGAAGTATTCAAGTCGAGACCTTTAAAATGATGTATCACACGCCTACCTTTCTAAAACTTGAGTTTTGAGGCCGCACCCTCGGCCTCACCCACCACCCAGGGATGGTAAGATACTTCAGATTCGAAATATTCAAATCGTGACCTTTAAAATGATGTATCGCATGACTATCTTTCTAAAACTTGGGATTTCAGGCTCTACCCCTCGGCCCCCACCCTGTCGGAGAGGGTCGGATACTTTATATTCGAAATATTCAAGTCGAGACCTTTACAATGATGTATCACTCAGCAACCTTTTTAAACCTTAAGTTTTTAGGCACCACCCCTCAGCCCCCTCTGGTAGATGCAGATACCAAATATTCGGATAACATGCGTCAAGATCTTTAAAATGATGTATCACATGACAACCTTTCTAAACTTGAGTTCTGTTAGCCTCTCAGCCCCACCCTCTCGGGGAGGGACAAATACCAAATATTTGGACTACACGCGTCGAGACCTTTAAAATGATGTATCACTGGACAACCTTTCTAAAACTTGAATTTGTTTATGCCCCTCAGCCCTACCCTCTCGGGGAGGGACAAATACCAAATATTCGGACTACAGGCATCGAGGCCTTTAAAATGATGTATCACACGAAACCTTTCTAAAACATGAGTTTTTGATGCCTCTCAGACCCGCGGTTTCACCGAGAAGAGTCGATCACCTCATTTAACCTATACGCGCTAAAGCTCGAACACAGTTCCTGAACAGATAGCCTTGCCATCTGTTTCCATCTTGTCTTCAACTTTCTGTCCTATAACTTGCCTCGTTCGTAGTCATCCAGTACTATAATCTTCTACCACCTTCGCAGCTTTGTACCATTAGTGCCTTGCACTATTACTATTTGACTTGTAGCACTATTGCGGGCTTGCTAACTATCTCCGACTGATCGAACGACTAGAATCCCATCGAGCAAATAAGCCATAGCTAATTGCTCGAACGAGTGACTCCACATACGACTCTTATCCTCATCTCGGGAAAAATAGGAGCCGAAGGCTAGACTTTTTTCAAAAAGGGATACCGTATGAATTCCATAAAAGATATTCTATAAGCGGGATTCCATAAGTGGGATTCCAAGGTCCTATACAGGTCCTATGCAGGTGGTCTTACCATCGATTTCAGCCCTCTGTCCTATGACTAGCTTGTACTGTAGTACCGTATCCTATTATCTTCTTCTCACCTTCAATCATTACTGCTGACTTGAAGCACAACTGTAGGCTTGCTAACTGTCACATATTACCTCTACCCTAGGCCAAGTCTTAGAATGTCAAAGAACCATTCATACCATACTAGGAGACTGAAAACCAAGCACACACCACATAACAGTACATTACATACAGCATATACCATATGCGAGATAGCACGGCGACCCAGGTGGATTATTGTTTCAATGGTTAAGACGGGACCTAATATCGGTATATATCGTCAATGCTATTCTACTGCACTACACAATACATTACCCCCGCCTATAATAGCTCTCCTCCTAGCACTACCTTCTACCTCTACCAGTCATTTGATAATATGAAGCATTAGGTCGATTACTAGTACCAAGGGAAATGATGAACCAACAGGGATATAAACAACACATCCTATACTTCCTAACTAGATAGCCATGGATTACCCCTACTCAACAATACTGCTTGGTCTAGCATTACGCAATACCTGTACCATCTGTGGGTCATCACTCCGCCCTAAGTGGATAATGGCGCTGTTACCGTTCTAAACTATCAGGCCTTACCCCTACCCACAATACTGCTTGCCCAAGCAATATGTACTATCTATACCAGTCAGAGGAAAATTTGAAGCATTAGGTGGATTAATAGTACGAAGGGCTAACATGGGACCCATAGGAATGAGGAGCGTACATCCCATACTACCACACTAGGCGACCATGCATTACCACCACCCACCCGACAATACCGCCTGTTCCAGCATTACATACTCCCTAAATCAGTCATAGGATAGTACAGAGCAATCGGCAGGTTGATACAACAAGGATTACCCTCAACTATACTACAAATCCAAACCACCAAGACTATTTCGCAACACCACACGAGACGACGACCGTGCATTACCCCCACCCTACAATACTGGTTAACCTAGCATTACGTACTACCTATATCAGTCATAGGATAGCACAAAGCAATCGGCAGGCTGATACAACAAGGATTAACATGGGATCTACAGTGATATATAACGCCCATACTATACTGCAAATCCAAACCACCAAGGACTATTTCGCAAGACCGCTCGAGCGATGACCATGTATTACCCCACCCCATACTACTGGTTACGCTAATGCTATTACGTACTACCTATACCAGTCGTAGGATAATATGAAGGTTGATTAGTAGTAGTACCAGGGCCAATGGCTAATAGTATACCAAAATGGGTATATACCATCCATACTATACTATGATGTCAGTCCAGTACGAGAACCCTGACACACCCTGACCCGAAAGACGTCATACCACATTGTAAAGTGTACAAACAACAGCGGTCAACGTTTATCTGAAGTCATGGTGCGCATAAAGACGTCACGGTGTCCATAGCAACGTCAACCATTTCGCGGGATTTTTTTTTTCGAGAAATCCCACCTTCACCATTAATTCCCATCACATCCCCACACTATATATCCATAGCCCTGTGTGTATATATATCACTGTGCATACCATAGCATACTATATATGCAGTACGTACATCGCATGCAGGATCTGGTCAGATTGAAACCCAAAATGTCCGGTTCCTATGTGAATTTATCACAAGCAGATTCCAAAAAACTTCGGATAATAGCGAACGTTCGGGAACATACTATACTACTAACCAATAATTGAATGGCTAATTAATCTGTAAAAACAGTCTCGTAATAATCTGTAAAAGCAGTCTTCTAAAAATCTGTAAAAACAGTCACGTAATAATCTGTAAATACAGTTTACTAATATGTAAATAGAGTTTATTAATCTAAAAACAGTCTCGTAATAATCTGTAAAAGCAGTCTCGTAATAATCTGTAAATACAGATTACTAATCTGCAAAAACAGTTTATTAATCTGTAAAAACAGTCTCGTAATAATCTGTAAAAGCAGTCTTCTAATAATCTGCAAAAACAGTCTCGTAATAATCTGTAAATACAGTTTACTAATATGTAAATACAGTTTATTAATCAGTAAAACAGTCTCGTAATAATCTGTAAAAACAGTCTCGTAATTATCCGTAAAAACAGTCTCGTAATAGTCTGTAAAAACAGTCTCATAATAATCTGTAAAAACAGTCTCGTAATAATCTGTAAATGCAGTTTATTAATCTGTAAAAACAGTTTATTAATCGGTATAAACAGATTATTAAAGGAGAAGTTTCTGACCCTAATAATCTGCCGTAGAATATACTTTAGATTTTGTGAAATATGTTATCCGCGACAACTGGAAATGGTTTGTTTGTTCGCTTCTTCTCTTATCGGGGAAGGGGGTTAGCCATACTTCCAACAGGCGAGGTTATATCGCGTCAGATGTTTAATGGGTGGTGGGAGCAGGAGTATATGTATAGAACCACCGATCATCGGTAAACAACTGTCAGACATACCAACTTACAAACCCGAAGAGAGATAGCAAAAGTTGAAGGCAAGTGCAAACGGGAAGTGCATCAAAATGTACAGCGCTACCCTGTCCCTTGTTGGAATGCGGTGACTCAGTGCGCTACCCTGTCCCTTGTTGGAGTGCGGTGACTCAGTGGTTACGGGTGTGGACTTCAAACTGGAATGTCCACGGTTCGATGCCCGCCACGGGTTACTGCGTTGTGACCTTGGGCAAGGCACTTAATCCGGATTGCCCACGCACGTCGATGGAGCACTTGTCTTCAAGTATTTATTTATTTATTGGTGTTTAAGGTCACATACTTATGCTCAATAGCTAATCATGACCGTGACAGTTTACGGGTGGAGGAAGTCGGAGTACCCGGAGAGAACCACCGAGCAACGACGAGCAGCTGCCAGCACTTGTCTTCAAGCAATTCTAACCCTGCATGTGTGGACTTAGTACGTTGTGGTGTCGCACAGATGCTTGTTGTTGCTCGGTGATTCTCTCTGGGTACAGCGGCTTCTTCCACTCTTAAAACTGTCCGACAAGAGGTGACCCTGGCTGTCGAAAGTGTCGATCAATCCGAATCAATAAATAACCTGCCCCATGTGGGCAATCGGTATTAAGTGGCTTGCCCGGGGATTCAACACAGATAGCACGGGTCATATTTAACCCTTTACCCAACACGAAAAGCAGACTACACTTGCCAAAAAAAAGTTCTTGAATAACTATTTTTTCAGCTTTTGTCTCAAAAACATACATTATGACTCCTCATCGAGCTCGTTCTAACAAGGGGTCATAACCTATGTTTTTGAGACAAAAAATGAAAGAAATAATGAAAATTAATTGGCGATTTTTGAAAATAGCGCTGGCTGGTTTTGGCCGTTACATTGGTTTAAAGACAAATTGATATCGAAGAGTTCAATCCAGGTGAAAATACCCCGATTGGACAAATATTTAGGTGACGATCACACTCCTCCCATACAGCCCTCATATTATTTTGTCCTTGATAATTTTTCTTTTTTACAGTCGATAGATATTGATATTTGGAGTTACAACGCTTTGTTTTACTTGTAAATTGCCTAACTCTTTACCTAACGAATCCCCTTAATTTTCAAACAGTTTTAACAAAACCATATTATGTGACCTAGATGTGCTTGTTGCAATGCGGGAACACTTTATATGGTTTCCTAAGTGGACATGCTTGGTGGCAACATTTAGCGTTATTTACCGAGAATCAGAATTTGTGTCTCAGATAGGATTACGTAAAACACTTCATGATTCGGAGAGTTTTATGGTTTGAGGGAGGTAACTCAAAATGCCACCTATCACCAAACTATGCGAAGCATGGGTCCATCCACCAATTAATTTCATATGTCTTTTTCAGGATGGATACGTGACACCACTGGAAGCTATAATATTTTGTTCTTGATATCCTTGCCGTTGTGTGGAGTATCGGCAAGTCTACATTCAGGGTATCACTTAATAAAACGATGCACAAGAAAACGACCTTTGTCAGCTGACAGTTGAGGAGACAGAGACAGCAGGTTTCATTAACTATTCCGAAACTGAAATCGCATTTGTGAACCAACAACAAGATATTGTGACTGGACAAAACGTTTATAACGGATCAGACTGAGGCGTTGGGAGTTCAGCGGACATTTGAGAGATGGAGCGTCTTGTGGATGACCGATTGAGATGGTGGTGGTTGGGGGCGGGGGTGAAACCTGATTTGTCCCGATTGTGATTGTTCAACTGCCGACTAACAAAACTTACCGCCACATCATCAAGGCATGCCTTCATCTAAGTCATGCCTTGATGGTGTAGTTGGAATATGTCACCGTTGGGATCATAGTTAATAAACTCAAGATTTCGTGGTAATGTATTAGTAGATGAATGAAATTGGATTTCAAACCGAAAGCTTCAGGCTTAGATCCCAGGTAGATGTAAATGCGTTGTGCCCTAGGGCAAGGCACTTAATCCCGATTGCCCACGACCGGACATGGTGGTGCTGTTTAGTAAGGCGAACTGCACGTCGATTGTGCGCTTGTCTTCAACCAATTCTAACCTTGCCTGTATGAAGTTAGTAGGTTAGGGAGTCTGGCAGTTGTTCGCCGTTGTTCGGTGGTTCTGTCCGGTACTCCGGCTTCCTCCACCCGTAAAACTGTCCGACACGAGGTGATCCTGTATGTAGAAAGTGTCTTTAAATCTAAATAAATAAATGTTGATAAACAAATACGCGTATTTCACGTGAATGTGTGACATAAGTGCAATTATAATATTTAGTCTCGTTAGGAAGTATATTTGAACTATCAAGAGCGAATCGATAGTAGTGGGACATCAGTAGTGGAGGGGGCACTATAGGGACAAGCATTTAACACTGAATTCCCCATACCCCAATAGGGGCACTATAGGGACAAATTTAACATAGGATTCTCCATAGGGTTTTGTCCCTATAGTGCCCCATTTGAGGCAGAACAAAAAAATAAAAAAATTTCTGCCTCCAATGGGGCACTGTAGGGACAAAAATCGCACTATAGGGACAAAACCCTATGGAGGATCCTATGTTAAATTTGTTCCTATAGTGTCCCATTGGGGTATGGGGAATTCAGTGTTAAATGCTTGTCCCTATAGTGCCCATCCTGGGGTAAAAATTCCCTTGCAATCACTAAATGTTTGCTGTTTATTAATCAATCTATCCATACTTTAAACCGTATAACACTTTACTGTATGGAATGATTTGTTGATAAACATACAATCTCTTACCCACAGTGAAAAAGAGAAGTATCTCTTAACTCTTTTTCACTTATGGGATAGAATGGTGAAAAAAGAGAAGTATCTTTTAAATGCTGGTCCCTATAGTGTCAGTCACGGGGTAGAGGCCTCCCAATTACTTTTTATGCTGGGAAATATGTGGAATTTGCATATGAACCAATCTCTCCATACTTTAAAACGTATAACACATTACTGTATGGAAGGATTGATTGATGAACATTCAATCTCTTACCCACAGTGAAACTAAACTTTTAAAATACGGATTATATATGTACACAGAAACCTAATTTATGGCATTGTTATCCCGTTAACATGACAGCCGGACACTCAAAGGCTAACGGACACTCAAAGAACCACTAAGGCAGCAAAGGGATAAAGATGTATCTGAATGGAACATCAGAGAAAAATGCGCCAAATTATTTTTTTACCTTGGCGGTCGATTTACTTTCATGTTTCATTCAGATACATCTTTATCCCTTTGCTGCCCTAGCGGTTCTTTGAGTGTCCGTCTGTTTTGTTAACGGAATATCGATGCCATAAATTAGGTTTCTATGTACATATATTCCGTATTTTAAAACTTTAGTTCCACAGTGGGGAGAAGGAGTGATACGCGAAATCGTATGTTCCTACTTTCAGTGATATCCACCTCAACCGAGGTGGATATCAAACAACAACATTAACATTAAAATGAATAGATGATGGGGTGAAATTAAGAGGGCAAATATTGTTGGGGGCGTTTAGCTTATAACATTTTTGAAAAAATTTATTCGAACTTGAAAAATGTCCATTTTACCTTTCCTTTGAACACGAGTATTTGTATAAGGTAAAAAAAACATTTATGTGGTCAGAATTGTCTGAGATATAATTCATGACTTCTTCATTATACGTTATAAAATCCCCACATAACTCTGATTGTAGATAGATGATGGACTATCGGAGTGTGAAAATAGATCTGTTTATAATTTCCCTCAATTTGTCTCTCCTGGGTGGGACGATGTGAATTTTATACATTATACATGTGTTACAAAACGTTAAGGCGAACAGAATGTAATTACACATCGCACTTGAATCTCTCTCTCTCTCTCCCTCTCTCTCTCTCTCTCCCTCTCTCTCTCTAATGCGGAATCCTGTATTTAAAAAACTAATAAACTAAGTCACATATATTCTCTCTCTAAGTCTTGACATGCGATTTTTTTTGCGGGCACGTGCCCCCGAGTGAACTTACAAGCTGTCTGACTTCAGTGCAGATTTTTGAGACAAAAAATATTATTTGTCTGTTACTGGTAGAAAAATGAGAGTTTTTCCCTTGCAGTGGAGTTTGTTAATTCCATCTAACTTTTCGACGCCAGAGGCCTATTTTCCCCCACACTGGATAGCCTGGTTGTACGGGGGGTTGTTGAAACAAAAGTTTGTCTTGTGTGTTTTTTTGTTGTTTTTTTTTGATTCAAGATAATTAATCGCGCGAGGGAAAATCGGTTGAGTTTGCTTTTCTTTTTGTAATGGAAATGTTTCTGCCATCACCACCCAAGGAGTTGTTTCTCCCTCCCCAGATCTGACATCTGGGGAGGGAGGACAACTCATTGGGTGGTATTGGCAAAAAATATTTCCATTTCACCAGCAAAAAAGCTAGTTTTATTTTAACTCTACGTTTTTACAGTGGGTGATATTTTTTTTTAAAATGAAATGGAGAAAGGGTACTGTATTTTTGTTGAATTGTGTGGTTGTGATTCAAGAAAGCTCTATTTTAATTTTATGGTTGGCCTTGAAAAAGGCCGTTTTAAAAATTTATCTTGGAATGACAGTCTGATTTTATTCAGGCAATTCAGGCAATACACGCCAAATTTCCAAGTGCCATCCGTATTGGATGCGGGGTTTTCGAGGGCTCTTCACCATTATCTTCTAGCTTCCTAACTGTTATGCGTTTTTGTTTTGTAACAGTGTTTCTTTTACGCCCTGGCCATTTCTTGATCTGCTTTGGGACTTCTAACATCTCAAAACCCACTGGAACTGTGATTTTCTCCGGAACTAATTGGAGACCTAGAGGTGCTGCTCGAGAGTTTATCCGTTCCTCCACACTATCAAATATTTTCTCCATCAGAGTGAGAATTTTTCCCCGATCTGTCTCTTCGGTCTGCACCTCCACATCTCTTGTAATTTTCTCATTGGGTGTAGCATCTTAATACTTCCAGTACCCCGCATCCATTGCCTGCAAGTCTTCGAAATTTAGGGTTGCAAATTCTGACATTTTTTTTCAGTGTAATGACAAAATGAAGAAGTTTTGCTTTCAATTTATACTATTAGGATTTTTTTCCCTCTCTCATAACCAATGGATGAAATTTTTGGGAGGGAAAACTCCCCCAATAAAAAATAAAGAAAGTCTTTATTTTTTATTAGAAAGTTTCTCTTCCAAAAAATAACCAACGGTAAAAAAGCCCGCCTAAAATCAACCAGTCTGGGAAGAAGGCGCAAAAAATAATCATTTTCACAATAAGTATTTCTGGCGCCTTTTCCCTTCCTTGAATTACTATAAATACAATTGTGTGACCTCATGATGTCATTTTTCTTTTTGTCAACCATGGAAATTGAAACAAGCATTGGAGTGGAGACCGCAGCACGGGAGGGTGACTGTAGGGAACAGAACATTGATCACACCGCCATTCCAAGGAGAAATCTACGAGAGTTGGCGAAAAGGGGCGGTGTAAGAAAAATCTCAACACTGGCTGTGGATGATGTTCGGGGGGCTTTTGAGGTATTTCTTAGAAGATTGATGACAGATAGTTGCTGCTATGCTACTGACAGAGCCGGATACCCACAACATGTCATTACAAGAAATGATGTCCTAAGAGCTGCTAGGAAGAGGCATTGAATAATCTTGCCAAAAATAAACATATTTTGTTGATTTTAAAATATAAAAACGGCCTTTTTCAAGGCCAACCACAACATTAAAAAGATATATTCTTCAGTTCGCACAAAACCAGCACGACGGAATACAACTGAATTCTTTTCATTCAGTTGTATTTCATCATACAAGTTTTTTCTGATTTATCTGATTGTATGCTATATTTTGGCAGGTCGTTGGCAGTATGTATTATATACACACCTGGAATTTTCCTGATGCAGACTGATATCAGCGCTAAAACCTCACTTCCATGGAATGATGTCACTCTATAGGGTTGGTAGTTGGTGAAATGTTTCACTTGTGATTTTGTAATAAGTGTTAATCATCCCTTCGGCTGTACCATCCATGCAATGGTTGGTTCCGCCAAGGGGTGAATATCATTGATATGAAAAAAAAGTATTTAAACATCATTTTCACATTTCGAAATTTTTATTCCATGAAATTTTACATAAGTGTATTGTCACTCTTCAGAAAAATGTTCACATTTTGTTGCCAAGTTGTCCCACTTTAGGTCGAATGTCCTTCTTGGGTTTTCGTTTTCTTGATACTTTCATTGAATGTGGTTCTGTCTCTGGAAATAAATGTTCTTCTTCAACCTCCATCTTTGATTCAGTAGGTATGTCCAATTTGTACAATAAAGTATCATCGCTGTCATTAAATTCTTGTAACACAGTTTTTTCAACTTTTGGGTGTAAGTAAAACCCCACACTTGGTAACACAAGAGTATTATTTAGCTGTGGCATAGAATTAAACCCGAAGCCTCTGGTTAATGATGCAGGTGAACGCTCTTCCTGTTCTGGAGTCATGTTATTCCCTGTTGACAAATACATTTGCTGCTTTCTGCACTCATTCATATAATGTCCTTTTACACGGCAAAAAAAAAAACATTTTCCTTTGTTGGGGCAAGCCCAACTCCAATGTCCTTTTTCTTGACAGATTGAACATGTATCTTTAGGTTCTGTCAACTTATATAACCCATTGACAAGTCTTCTCACCTCACTCCATCTGTCTGGCTTGTAGTATATGCTTTTAACATCGTTTGCTTTATCCATTCTTGGATCGCTATTCATTTTTAAAGCTCGGAGCAGGCTAAAAACACGTCTTCACGGTCTTGTCAACTCAAAAACAAGTGTGAACCATCCCTCCCCCTCCCCACATTTTTATACATTTTTCAACGAACAGAAATTTGTCCTCCTGAATAACTTTTTCCTGAAACACAAATTTCTGTTTTTTTCTCAGATTGTTTACACTCAGAATTTTTTTGCAGGGGAATTCAGAGTTAACTGCTGGTTCCTATAGTGTCAGTCATGGGGTAGGTTGTTCTAAACATTTTTATGCTGGCAAATATGAGGATGTTGCTTATTATTCAATCTCTCCATATTTCAAAAACGTATAACACTTTACGGTATGGGAGGATTGTTTGATAAACATTCAATCTCTTACCCACAGTGAAACTACTTTTAAAATACGGAATATATGTACACAGAAACCTAATTTATGGCATTGTTACCCCGTTAACATAACAGGCGGGGAAAAGGCGCGTAAAATACTCATTGTATTATTTTCTATCGCCTTTTGCACTTCTCTAAATGACTGTAAAATACGCACTGGTGGGGTACTATCCACGATTTTTCTTATCGTTATCCATGAAACTTGAATCATTTATCGAAATAGAATTTCCACCTCAAGATTATAGGTGTAAGGGGGGAAAACAATGATCACGCTGTTATCCCAAGAAAATATTCTGTGCCAATAAGCAAGACAGTCCGTGGGTAGAGATGTCTTTGAGTTATTTCTCAAAAGGTTGATAGTTGCTGTTATGCCGTTTCCAGATGCGGTGAATTACAAAATAGCCCTTTTCAGAACCACCATGGTCTCAAACTTTCGTTATACAATGCACATCACCATATTCATTCATTCATTTTTAAAAAGTGGCTAGTCTCAGATTTTCGTTATTTTCTTTGTGTTTTAATTTAGAATCAAGGACAAATAAATGGATTTTTTTCCCAACCATTTGTACGTCGTGTTTTGGCGGTTCACGGCCGGTGATTGTATAATCCCCCCGACCTCCCCTATGGAAAGTGAAAAAAAATATTTGATTTTTTGAGGGGGGGGGGGGGTATTTAGTGATATATCCTGTTACCTAAAATGATGCTCTGAGTAAACAATCTATGGCGTCTGTCAATTTTTTCAAGTGGAGTGACAGTTATGGATAAGAGTTTCCCCCCGTTGGGGACCACGTCACCGCTGACTGACACGCTAGATGGGTGGGGAATATCACCGAAGAACTCTTTCACACGCTTTTTCTCCATTCGTTTGATTCAGGTGGCTGACAAATTGAAATGAAAAAAAGTTAAACAATCTGGTTTGAAAACGTTTTCTGAATGTTGTTTCTGAATAAGAAAACGATTTCAGCGAGAGTATAAATAGATGGGGGCTTACAGTATGGGGCAGACACAAGACTGAAACACGTGATTTTGATCTCCTCTGATGATTAAAAAAGATGAAGCGTTCATTAGTAGCCTACACTGTTTTCAGATGATAGCGATACAGATGTTGTAAGCAGCAAGAAACAGAGGTTGACTGAATATGCTAAGAATACAAACTCCATACGGAGATTGTACTCTATTGTTATTGTGGCAATCCAGAAAATTTCACTCAGATTCCCATGTTTGTAAAGTGACTTTGAATCAATTCAATGTCAACAATCCATTTGAGTTTCTAAGTAAAATGTTTCAATCAATGGCGGAAGATGTGAAGACAGAGTGTGGTATACACGACAACGACCCATGAGGATATCAATCCATGTCTTGAGGTAGGTATTTTTATTCCTTTTACGAAGGCCGTGGGGGTAAATGGTAAATCAGTGTTAGATGAAATTGAAAAAGTTATGGTAAATTATTTTTAGAAATGATGGTAAATTATCTTTAGAAATAACACACACTTCACTACCACAAGGGTCGGGGCGAAATGCACCCATTTCATTTGAATCTGTTTGTAAAATGGTTAGAAATAAGAAAAGTATTGTTGAAATTAAAAATGTCAAAGATTCTATGTGCTTTGCGCGGACGGTGGCAGTGGGAATATGCCACCTTGATAAAGATAAATCAGAATTTTGGCAAAAGAGATGGAACAAAATAAAAAGACCCAACAAACCGTCACAAGAAATTGATGCAAAGGCGTTAATGGATTAAGCAGGCCTTGATTATAATAAACCTTGTGGATATGAAGAATATTGTAAAATTCAAGGAGTACTCTCCCCAGAGGACGTAATTAAAATCCACCCGCAATTTGCCAAAGAAAGTTTCCTATTTGAAGCGCCACAAACTACAAAAGAGAGTAAAGTTAGTCATATCTATCACCATGACCGTCATTTCGACACCATCCCTAAAATCACAGGGCTTTTAGGATGTAGTTACTATTGTGAATATTGCAATGTAGGGTATAATAACAGAGAAGGCCATAGATGCCCGGAAGGCTGTGTTTGCTATTCTCCATTGCCGTGTACACCTGAACATTCTGTACAATGATACACTTGTAATAGAGATTTTGTATGTTCATCTTGTTATAAAAATCACACGACTCTATTACAGATCCAAGAAAAAAAATCATTTGTCAATTAGTTAAGAAATGTAAAAAATGCAATTCATTAATATATCTATCAAAAGGAGAACACATTTGTGGCGGGTTTAAAAGATGTAAATATTGCCATCAATTAGTCAAAAGCGAACATTATTGTTTCATTCCAAGATACAAACCACCCAAGAAAGACAAAATACCGAAAGTACCTTTTGTGTTTTATGATTTTGAAACAACTCAAGACTCACCCCAAATTACTGTGTTTCACTCTGTGCTTGTCACATCCTGAACACGTTCCATCAACAGATTTACAAATACACTCGTTACAAGCACAGAGAGAAACATTTTCATACTTTGTGAATACAGGGGATGCGTCCAAGATTTTTTCACTATGAAAAAAACTCAGCTCGGACCCCAAACCAAAGTTCTAGCTAGGCCCCTCCAGCTACAATTAACTTCTGTATCCACAAAGTATTTTTATTTTGACAAAACATGAGGGAAATATGAGGATTTACACCTCTTTGAAATGAATCAACTCTTAATACAAAAGCTTTGAGTGCAAATGTGCAAAACTTGTTGAGTTATCACGTCTTGATGGCAACACTTTTTTATTTCAAAAAAATGATCTTTCATTAAAATGTCAAAATCTTCCCGGAAAAAGATTTAACAGTCTCAACATGCCGCTAAAATGTGTTGTTAACTGTGCAAAGAAAAGGCTTGCTCTTTTTAATACAGTGGCCCTGAAAAGAGCCGTTTTGTAAAAAACAATTTGTAAAGGTAGTCTGTCATCACTGTATATTAATCACTGTTAACTTCTCTTGGGTGTTTTTTTCTGTATTCCCCCGCTTTTTCCTGATTTGTCTTGTATTCACTGTTGAATTCCACATTCGCCAATATCTTCTTGTCCACTTCGTCTGTTCAAAGAATGGTCTTCTCTCCTCGCCGTCTCAGTTTCAAGTGTAATGTTTCCCCGCCAAATGAGATTTTATTTTTCCCATCACAGATGTCTCGGAAAAAACAATCACTCAATCTTAACGATAACAGCTGGAATGTCTATTCTGAGTATGATTTTGACAGATAATACTCCATAACCTTTTCCAAGTTTCTGAACAGGGTGTGTGTCGCTTGAGTTAGAATAAAATAAGTCTGGAATGGAGAACAGCTGTTGTTCTACTGTATATATTTATTTATCTATTTTGTTTATTAATTTATTTGTTTATTTATTTATTTATTGTGTTTAAGGTCACATGCTTATACACATTGACTATTCGTCACCGTGACACTTTTATGGGTGGAGAAATCCGGAGTACCCAGAGAGAACCACCGAGTATCGACGAGCAAATGACAGTTCCTCAATATTCTAACTCTATTCAAACTCCGGTTAAGCAGGGTTACGGCGGTTGAAGACATGTGTACCATCAACGTGCAGTACGTCTTAGTACACGACGTCATTGCGCCCATATGTAGGCAAGCGGGGTAAACTGCCTTACCCGTGGGCATTACACGGGTCACCCCGGGCGGGGTTCGAACTCAGACCTCTAGCATAGATCTCCATCAGTCTATCACCGACCCACCACACTCCCAACTGTGCTTAGTTCTCAAACAAGACAATTTTACATCCTAACAAAGATGCACAAGGACCGTTTTTTTCATGGTCAGATGACATAACTCCATCTGGAGGGCAAATGTGTCAGACTGTAATTCAGAATCTTAATTGATCTCAGAATTAATTGATTATTACCTGAAACCCATGCCAGTTAGGCATCTGAGCTATGTAAAAAATACACAGGATTTCCCGTCAAAAATTTCGAATTTCAAAATATCAAAATAGCAAAAATGTTAAAAATGATTTCAATTTAACCAATGCTAATTTAAATGAACCTTTGAATCGTCGACCTGTCCTCGCCTATAAGAAAAACAAAACCTTGTGTAACGCTCTTGTAAGGACTAAATTAGACCCCAATGAATAACATCAATTATTGCCTGTCAGTTCAACCACCTTCTCAGCTATTCACTTACTTTAAATCAATTTTATGTCGAAACAAACAAAAAAATTGTTTTCGTCAGAATAAAAAACTTTTTTGTTTCGACAGAAAATGTTTTTTTTTTTGGTTTCTGAAGGAAACAAAAAATGTTTTCTGTCGAAACAAAATATGTTTTTGGGGGTTTTTTTTGCCGAAACAAAAAACATTTTTTTGTTTCAGCAGAAAACATTTTTTCGGCAGAAAAAAAAAATCATTTATTTTTTTGTAGAAACAAAAAACATTTTCTGCTGAAACAAAAAATGTTTTTTGGTTCGGCTAAAAAAAAAAACAAAACATTTTTGGTTTTGACAGAGAACGTTTTTTGTTTCGACAGAAAAAAAAAAAACATTTTTTTTTGTCAGAAACAGAAAAAAAAATTTTCTGTCGAAACAAAAAATATTTTGCTTCTGACAAAACAAAAAATGTTTTTTATTTCGACAAAAAATTAAGACTTGCTTCTTTTTAAAAATAAAAGTATATATAATATGGTGATGTGCATTATATAAAGAAACTCTTTCTAATAATATAGTTGGCCCTGAAAATGGCCGGCATGAAGCCATTTTGTTCTGTATCTCACTCTGCCAACGGGTGATGTTTGGGTAATGTCATTTCCTCTTCAGTGAAACTTTCGTTCTCCCAATTTTCCTTTTTTTCACTTTCACTGCCAAACATGATCGCCTCATATATAGCTGTTGGGAATTCGTGGGGGTGTATTGGCCCATTATGGAATTGAACTTCTCCAAAAGGCCGTCTCACTGTCCCCATCTCTAGAAACTTGTCCAGCATATCTTTAAATTTATCACGCGGCAGGATTGATCTGCGCCACTGATAAAGAGCAAGCAGAAAAAATCCGTGTATAAAAATTCGGCTCCCTATTTTTCATTATTTGATGCCAGAGAAAATAACCACCCCTATCGGTTTCCAGTTGGTCGAAAACCCTTCCTTTGCAAATCCCGATACAAGTACCACAAAAGGCAAAATCTGGCCGTAAGCCAAAGAAAAGATTAGTCACTGCAGACACAGACACACAGCCTAGAATAACGGTAAGAAGGATGGAAGATGGATACGGTAGATATTAGGGATGCGCGAATCACAAATTTCTTTTCGAATCGAATCTCGAATCGAATCGTGTCTCTGATATCGACATCGAATCGAATGCCGAATCGAATCTTAAAAGATAAGTTATTTCATATTGCATCAAACGGAAGTTACGAAACACTGTGATGACCCTTACCCGACGGAGTGAACACCTTAAACACCAATAACTAAATATTCTCTGTAGCACCGTCGCTGAAACAGCTAGGCCTATTGTCCATAGTTTTAGTTTTTGAAGGCCTAACTTGTTACTATTCACGTTCTTAAGAACGTGAATAGTAACAAGGTAGGCCTTCAAAAACCAAAACTATGGATAATGTTCTGGGCCAAATTCACACCTTACCTAACAATTAAACATTGTCAGTTACTCAAATAAATAGGAATTGAGCCTACAT
The DNA here is from genome assembly GCA_031216915.1 of Pictodentalium vernedei. Lineage (NCBI taxonomy): Eukaryota > Metazoa > Mollusca > Scaphopoda > Dentaliida > Dentaliidae > Pictodentalium > Pictodentalium vernedei. Next base: position 451,049,201 of record CM062291.1, read on the forward strand.
GAATGAATTTTCTAATGACAGCTTTATCCTAGTTTTGTTGGAAATGTAACAAATTGAAGTTAGTACGAGAGATTCGAAAAAATCGAATCCTGAGACTGATTCGGGGTCGATCTCGAAGCATACGCATGGTATCGATATCGAATCGAATCTCGAATATTCGCAGGACCCTAGTAGATATGCAAAACATACACCAGACAGCTAATCTCGTTTGATGAATAAATCCATCAATAAAACGGCCCATTTTCAGGGTCACCTAGATTGACAAAAGAGATTCACGATCACACATGCACAACACAACAACCAAAACACAACCCCTACCACTACTCATTGTTAAAAACAGCTCTAATAATGCCCCGATTCCGAAAAAAAACATCTCAGCTCTATTAATAGTGAGGGTTGAAATGTTTTGTTTTTTTTTATTTAAAAAATGTGTTTTGTCTCTTGCGTATTGATTCAGCAAGCGAACATGCAGGGGGGATAATTATTCCATCTCTAAGACAAGTTGTTGGTAATTGTTTCAATCTGGTTAAGATTTGTTAGTTTTCAGAACGATATCTCAGAATTGCACCATCTTTTGATGAATTCGTAACAGATGTTTAAAAACATCTGTTACGAATTCAATACAGGCATAAAAGTTAAGAGAAATTAAGTTTTTTTTTAAATCCTTTTTCTGTCTCTAATGGGGGCACTATAGGGACAGAAATGGCACTATAGGGACAAAACCCTATGGAAACTCCTATGTTAAATTTGTCCCTATAGTGCCCTCATTGGGGTATGGGGAATTCAGTGTTAAATGCTTGTCCACTACTTACAACATAACCCAGAGCCTAGACATGGCAGCTAGTGTTAAATTCACAAAAAAACAGTTTTTTTTGTCGGAGCCGACGTGAGATATGTTGTACGCCACATCCAACTGGATCCGACAAGAGATATACCCACGGGCTATAGAGTAGGTTATGGCAATTATAGTGATAACTGTGATATATGCATGGATATGGTTTAGGGAAAAAAAGAAGATTGATGGTGAAGCTGGCTTTCTTGAAAGTTTTCCCCGCGAAACGGTTAATGTTGCCAATAATTTTGCGATGTCATGAGGCGCACGCGACGTTATAGAAACATTGACTGCTGTTGTTTTCCACTGTACAATCCGACTTGTTCGAGTTAGGGAGTGTGAGCTTTTCGTACTTGATTTATAAGTTAGCATAGTACGGGTGGTATATACCCGTTGATCTGCTGTTAGCCCGTGGAACCACTTATGTCCTGCGGTTGGGATAGGTAGTACGTAATGCAAGGTCAGTGGTGTTGTGGGCTAGGCGTGGTTGTCTAGTATGGTAGTATCGCGTGTGGGGTCTGTATTTCCGATGTCCTACTGCTAACTGTTTGTACTATAAAACCACCGAATGTACTCTCCCACAAGTAGTTCGGGATGCTAGGTCATGCAGTGCTGTGGGTCATGAATGGTTTTCTAGTTCAGCAATATATGGCGTACTGTATGTACACTGTTGCTCCACTAGTGCCGGAGTGTTGTGGTGTATGTCTTGTTGTCTAGTGGGGTAGCATACATATTGCGATATTCACCTTTGGCGTGCTCTTGTTATCCCTTAGTGCGACAAAACCACCTACTGGTTTGTACTATATCGTAGGTCTGGTGGTTGTGTGGTGTTGTGCTTGGTTTATTGTATCCTGGGTGGTATTTTGGACTTTTCTAAAACTAGGGTGAGGTAGTGATTCAAGATAGTTAGCAAGCCTGTAGTAATGCTACATTATTTAGTGTGTGCACTTTATGGATACCCATAGCTTCATCTATAGACAATTATGTGAACGTAATGTATACTCTCCCAAAAAAGAAAGTGTGCATGCTAAAAAATAACACTAAAAAAAGATATATATCATTTTCATTCATGGAAATTTTATTCAATCACCGATGAATCAATTTGTGATCAACACGAGAAATCCCATTACGCTACGACGAATACTCTTGGTGCCATGGAGAGTCAAATACACTAAGGGTCAAACACAAAAGTCACACACTCAATATCTGGTATGACCTCCGTCTGCATCGACTACTGCTGTGCATCTACGCCTCATGGAAGCGAACAAGTTATCAAGGAAGTGTTGTGGGATGTTGTTCCATATTCTGATAAGCTGTCTTTGGAGTTCCACAAGCGTTGACGTTGCATGGGGAAGCCGGCGTAGCTGACGTTTCATTTCGTCCCATACGTGCTCAATGGGTGAGATATCGGGCGAATTTGCGGGCCAGGGAAGAACATCCACTTGCTGTTGCTGCAGATACTGTTGAACAACACGAGCTGCGTGGGGTCGGGCGTTGTCCTGCTGTAGAATGACGCCGGGGCCGTGACGTTGCAGAAATGGGACAACAACACTTCATCACGATATCTGGCTGCATTGAGATTGCCATCAATAATGACCAGCTCAGTTCTGTTACGGGCAGTGATGCCACCCCACACCATGAGAGACCCTCCCCCGTAACGGTTTCGCTCCACGACACATGGATCTGCGTGGCGTTCGTTTCGACGTCTGTACACTCTCTGGCGGCCATCTGATGATGAAAGATGGAATAAAACACGTCGCCACCAGTGTAAGGGATGCCTGAGATGATGTCTACACCACTGCAGTCGAGCACGGCGATGACGTAACGTCAAAATCGGAAGAATTGCAGGTCTTCGAGGACGTAAGCCGTATTCTCTCAGCTGGTTGATTACTGTTTGATGGTGTATCCGTCTCGGGTTAGGGATGTTCCTGGTTGTCGTCGTTGCCGTTTGTTGCCGGTTCCGGAGATATACCGATCTTGTGCGGGGGTGGTAACTCGGGGTCTCCCGGAAAGGAGTCGGTCTCGAACGTAATCATGTTGTGCATGTCGATGGACTAGCCTGTCTACAGTGGTACGGTGGCAGTTCAAATGCTGGGCAACCTCTCTGTGTGTTCTGTCAGCTCTAATCATACCCAGGGCAAGGAGACGTTGATTCATTGTCAATCTTGGCATGCTAATGTGGAGTCGTTTTAAAAGCAGCGCGAGTTTGAATGTGAACGATAGGAAGGCCTTACTTTAGTGTTTAAATACCCAAGGATTGACACTGCTGCATGAATTTTCAGACTCTCCACGTGCAAAACATGGCTTTTCACAAACGTGCAGCACGCCATTTAACGTTAATGCAATTTTAACGGGGAAAGCTGTTTTTGTGTTCAATATAACTTATTCAGGTTAGCACTCTTTACACCTACGAAATTATTTTTTTGGAGTTTGATCAATTTCTGCAATGCACACTTTCTTTTTGGTCGAGTATATGTCCAATTGGGAGAGTTGGTTCGAGCATGACGAAAACCTATTTATTTCTATATTCCCCTGGTGGTGCAGTGATTGTATTTTTACCACCTGCCTGGAGGTGGACACGGTTACTGGAAAGGGTTACTTTCGTCTTCGGGCCGTATTCTTTCATTTAAAGCCACCGCACAAATGTATAACCGTTCAAACTTTGTTTCTAAAATGTGTACACGTGGCTTTTTAGAAGCAATATCTCGATCGAGTTTGTTAATTCGGCATTGCCGATTTATTTAACCCTTTGAGACTTTAACTATCCTGACGTTCAAACGTCACTGGGAATTGAGTTTTCACGACGCTGCTGAAAAGACGACGTCGGTAAACAGTGGAATATACCTTTGACGGTGAATTGTGTTAAATAACAGATATTCTGTTAAAAAAACAAAATTCAATTGACAATGACAACGTAACATTCAACAGCCATCAACGCTTGCGATACGACAGGGCAGGCCTTTGATTTCCACAGAAACACGGCGAAAATCAAATAAAGTTTGTAAACAAAATAGTTTTCGACAAAGATGCAACAATTTATTTGTGATTCAACATGAAGTAACAGTTATAGAATTTCTAATTAAAATAAACATTGAAGCGGAATTCTGTTTTTCTTTTATTTCAAGGAACGATTTTCTTCGGGGTGAAATTAAGTTATAACTCATTTGAATTATTTCGACAGTACTGCTAAAGCCTACCAGATTGCGAATCCAATGGAACGGTCTCGACAAATCAAAAAGCAAGGGGAAAAAATTGCGATTTCTTGTGATAATGAAATTTTCATGAATGTTACAAAGCTGGCACTGTTATTCTGGACAGTTTCTGGAACAGCAATATTTCTAATCATCTGTTCATCAGAACTAGATTCACACCTTGCAAGGTTTCGGATAGTTGTAGAAATGTAAAAAAATACACGTGTAGACTCGGGGATTGTATCAAGAACGAATTACCTCAATCATTACCACTACCGGGTACTCAAACTTGGACAGTTGTAACTCGGAGGATTTTATCTTGTTGAATTTCAATGATTCCAAACATAATCAAAATTTGAATTACTAACTGCGTGGACCATTCTTTTCTTATACCAGAGAAGGAATGAACAAGAGACAGTTTTCCAGAAACTGTGTTCGTGGAAAGAATAATGATAAAAAAAAAAAAAAAATAAGTGTGTTACTGTATACTCCAAACTGTACATGAAAGTGAAATAAAACTGAAAAATGATTCATGTGCCCTTCATTTCATTTTGACTTTTACCTGGTCGGAACAGTCTTCCAATAGAGCTATTGTAGCTCGAGCAGGTTATTTTCTCTTGCTAGTATCACTAGTGATAATCACAGTGTCGACAAGTACAATGAGTGTCTTCGTCAGCTCTTAGACGAGCATGCACCTCTACGCACTCGCACTATAAGCAGTCGACCTTCAGCACCATGTATCACGCCGGAGATAAAATCCGCTAAACAACAGCGCCGCCGGGCTGAACGGCAATGGAGGAAATCTAAACTAACTGTCCACCGCCAGATATATCTTCAATACCATCAGCATGTCAACCAGCTGATTAAAGATGCCAAAACCCTTTACTATAACGACAAAATCACAAACTGTCCAACAAAGGAGCTATTTTTAATCACAAACAATCTGTCTGGAAAAGCTAAAACATCCGTCCTTCCCAACAACATCACACTGTCAGATCTCCCACACAAGTTCGGTTCATATTTCAGCGAGAAGGTGTCCAAAGTAAGACTTCAACTAGAGCGCACGAACAATGAACCCGAGTTCACAGAATTTACAGGAAACCCCTTTGTATCATTTAAACCGGCACCATGTGACACTGTTCGCAGGATCATTCTGTCATCTCCATCTAAATCATGTCCACTTGACCCTATACCTACCAGCCTTCCTCGTGAACATATTGATGATCTCATAGAACCGATCACAAATATTATTAACACTTCTCTTTTGCAGGGTACTGTGCCTCGTGCCTTCAAGGAGGCAATTGTTACACTTTTACTAAAAAAAAGTCTAACCTTGACCCCAATAATCTTAAGAACTACCGGCCAGTCTCCAATCTGCCATTCCTGTCAAAGATTGCAAAGAAAATCGTACTCCAACAATTAAAGGACCACCTCTCCGCGAATCAACTTACTGAGACGTTTCAGTCTGCATATAGGAGCAATCACAGCACAGAAGCTGCATTGCTTCGTATTGTGACGGATCTCCTAAATGCTGCTGACAGTGGCAAGATCTCCATCTTGTAACTGTTAGACCTTAGAAGATGCTGACTGGGCGAAGTTCAATGAAAAACTGAAACCAAAGCTTGCAGCCGTACCCAAGAGGGGCAGTGTCCAGAAGATGGCCGACGTCATAGTTGCGAGCCTGGTGGAGGCAGGAAAGGAAAGTGTAGGAAAGGTCAGGGTGCCAACACGGGAACTTGGGTACAGAGTGAACGAAGAACTGAAAAGGGCCATAAAGGGAAGAAAAGCTAAATGTGCTGCATACAGGAGAAGTAGAAAACTTAAGGGGGCGGAAAGCAATGAGGCCACAGTTGCTAAGGAAGAATACCACCAAGCACGAAATAAAGTAAATAAGATTAAAGACGATAATCGGAGAGTACGAAATAGCAGTCTTATTAGGACGATAAGAACGACAGGGGGGTCGAGTTCGAACGTATTTTGGAAATGGGTGAATAAACGTAACAAAGGAAGTAACCCACAGAGTATTAAGGTAGATGACAGAGTTACAGACGAGCAAGATCAAGTCGCATCAGAACTGGTCAAGCACTGGGAAAGGGTAAACGATAAGCGACGGGGCACATGGAGCCCACCAGAGTGCCCGAATCAGGTCGAGGAAAACCTAACGAGCTTCGTGTGCAGCGAAATTAAAACAGAGAAGGTGCGAAAGGTGATATCAAAATTAAGGGATGGAAAAGCGGGAGGAGTGGATGAAATTCCTAACGAGTTTATCAAAAAAGGGGAAGAGGAACTCGTGAAAAGCCTAACTGCCCTATTCAATCTAGCCATAGAAAATCAAGAGGCCCCAAAGGAGTGGAGAGAAAGTAAAGTGACATTTATTCACAAAAAGGGGGAAAAAGACGTTCTGGATAACTATCGAGGGATCTCTGTCAGTAGCAACATTGGAAAGGTTTTCTGTAAAGTCCTGTATGGGAGACTAGAGGAGGTGATTGAGGAGAAGGGTTTTTTGGGAGAAATCCAGAATGGCTTCTGGAAGGGAAGGAGAGTTACTGACCATCTTTTCACACTATCCCAAATGATAGAATCCGCGAAAGCAAAAAAGAAAAAGATGTTTATGGCCTTTTTGGATATCGAAAAGGCATACGATAGAGTATGGAGGGAAGGTATGTGGCGCAAGATGGGGGCTATGGGCTTAGGAGGCGAGTTTGTTGGAATTATGAAAGCATTATATAAAGATAAACAGAGTGAACTTAGCCTGGGGAACATTACAACAAAACGTGTGCCTATGGAGATAGGCCTAAAACAGGGGTGTATCCTTTCGCCGATCCTGTTTGCATTGTACATCAAAAGTTTAGGAGATGAACTCCTGCGTAGCGAGGAGGGGGTAGCAGTTGGGGACTTGAAGATCCCAGGGCTATTTTTTGCAGACGACATGGTTCTAGTGTCAGAAAGCGAAGAGGGGCTAACGAAAATGCTGGAAATTGTTGGGAAATATGGGAGCAAATGGAGACGCGAACTTAATGAAAGCAAGAGCAAAATTATACCTGTGGGCCGCAAAGTGGACCCCACTCGAAGGTGGAGAGTGGGTGAGTTCAGCATTCCGGAAGGGAGCAGCAAACTTCTGAGTGTGTGAGAGACAGGTGATTACGAGTATTTGGGGGTAAATATAAACATAACAGGAAGAGGCATCTACCGGAACCACACAAATAAATTGATTCTGAAGGGGAAGCGAATCCTTAACCAAATGAAACTTATAGGGAGAAACAGTTTCAATAAGGTTTTCGTGGGGAAAACCATTTGGGAAATGGTGGGGCTGCCAAGTATAACATACGGAACGGAAGTGGTACCCCTAAACCAGACGGCCGTAAAGAGCTTGGAAATCCTGCAGAACGATGCAGGCCGATGGATAACGGGGTCAAGTAATGCTGCAGCGCTAGAAGCATTCATGGGTGAGCTTGGGTGGATGAGGATCAAGGACAGGATAGACCTGTTGAAGCTCGGTTATCTTAATTATTTGGTAAATCTCCCCAACAGCCGATGGTGTAAAGCAATGTTCATGAGAAGTTTCAACTCAAATATCAAAACGGTGTGGATGGTCCAAGTGAGGGAGCTAGTAGAGAACTACTCATTGGAGATTTCGGACCTGGACGTTGGGGCAAACCAGGGTAAAAAATCGTCAGAGAAAGGGTCATGGAGGATTGTAACCGTAATTGGCGAGAGGGGGTCAAATCAAAGAGGTCTTTGGGTGGCCTGCGTGATAAAGAGAAGCCAGGTTTTGAAGAGTACCTTGATGGCACCTTTGGGGGCTCACTGTTGTTCAAGCTGAGGTCGCGATCCCTGGAGCTGAGGGGAAAAATTGGGAAAGACGGTGAAAGGGAGTGCCAGATGTGTAACTTGGACATGGTGGAGACCCTGGAACACTTTCTTCTAGAATGCCCAAAGTATCAGCCTAAAAGAATGAGATTCACTGGGAGTATAATGGGGAAGTGGGATTGGAGAATGAAGGACAAGTGGTTAGGGGGAGACTCAAAGGAGAGGGTTAATATGCTAATCGGAGAGATTGGGAAGAATGGGACAAGGGATATTATCAAACAGTTCGTCTCCCAGTGTTGGGAGGAGAGGAGAAGCGTTGGAATAGGGAGGCAGTTGGGAGTACAGGGGTAACCAAGGCCTTCTCGTCCGAGAAACGCGACAAATCAGCGGCTGGCCAAAGAGTTATTGTATTATTATTACCTGTCAGCCGCATTTGACACCCTTGACCATGACATCTTAATTAAACGCCTCAATATCACCTTCGGCTTGACAGGAACGGTACTGGACTGGTTTAAGTCTTACCTATCTGACAGAACCCAGTCTGTTCACATTGGTGAAGCCCACTCAAAAAGCAGCTCACTCATGTATGGTGTCCCACAGGGCTCCGTTTTGGGTCCTGTACTATATTGCATGTATACACAGCCCATTGGTGATGTAATATCAAAGCAAGATCTGAGCTATCATATGCATGCTGACGATACTCAAATCTACTCCCCGTCCTTACCCAGGCAGTTAACACAAACGGCAACAGACATCCAAACCTGCATAGAGTCCGTCAAGCACTGGATGGAAACAAACAAATTAAAATTGAAAGACCGAGATCATTCTAATTTCTACCGATGCAAAAATTAAGAACACCAGCCTCGACCATCTCTGCATTTGCGGCACCGACATAGGTTTTTCGAAAACAGCCAAAAATCTAGGTGTTTAGACTCAAATCTGTCCACGACTGTCCAAGTCAAGAACATCGGAAACGTTTGTTTCTTGAATTGAGAAGGATTTCCCATCTCCGACCTTATCTTACTCAGGAGGCCACGAAAAGGCTGGTTAGTTCCTTCATCCTGTCTAGGTTGGACTATTGCAATTCGCTTCTGAGCGGTCTACCGATAGAACAGATAAATAGTTTGCAACGCATTCAAAACAACGCCGCTAGACATGTCCTACCCAAGCCAAGGCGCGACCATATAACACCGATGTTAAGAACCCTTCATTGGCTACCAGTACAGGCACGGATTGAGTACACGATTGCATCCTTATGCTACCGTAGCCTGGATTCAACCTTGCCACCCTATCTATCATGCCTCTTACATAATTACACCCCGCCTCTTCACTTAAGGTCCCAAGACCTGAACCTGAACACCGTACCCAGGTTTAAACTAAAAAAAAAATGTCAGAGAGCATTCACATTTTACGGCCCATACATTTGGAACTCACTTACTCATTCAGTCAGGAGATCCAAATCATATAATATTTTCAAAACCGATCTTAAAACGTATCTTTTCAAGAAATACTTACTTGATGACCCATCATTTTTAGAATGAACATTTGTGCGCATGACATGTGTTTCATTGAATGTGTGTGAGAGCTTAGTGAGTAAATGGTCTGGAATTGTAAAGCACTTAGAGCCTTTTTTCAGGGATTAAGCGCTTGATAAATGTACTATATTATTATTTTAGCTCCACCAAGCTATACATGTAAAAAAGGCGAAATGTGCTTTTATCGTGTGCGGGACTCCAGCCCACAAAAAACACCATCAACAGTAGGATGGGTCTGTCTGCAGCCACTCTCACTTGACAAGTTCCAACAAGAAATTAATTAAATTAAATGTTAATTAGCCACTAAAAATTATTTATGGCAAATTTATCTACATTTTTTCTTCAACTTATCAAGTGAGAGTTGCGGCAGACAGAAATATTCTATTTTTGATAATGGTTTGTTGTGGGCTGTAGTGCCACATGATAAAAACACATCTAGACTTATTTTTTATAGCCTGATCGAGCTAAAGTAACCCGATCGAGAACAATACCTCGATTGGAACATTGCCTCGACCTGTTAACAGTGCCAGAATTGGCATAGAATATCAAAGACCGATTTATACACTTTTCCTCATTTTTTGTTCTTTCTCCATTTTTCAATACAGACGATATCAAAATTTGTTATTTTAAATATTTAAAAAAAAAACACACAACTCGGTTCCGCCAAATTCGAGAAAAAACACATCATGTGACCCCACATTGGAACAAGATCAACAAGCTCATTCTAATGAGGGGTCACATGATATGGTTTTCCTGAAATTCTTAGAATTTATTACGTAGGCATATGATGTTAAGGTACTGGTGTTGTTAAAAAATAAATTGCACAAAATTCCAACCTATTGGGATGATATGGTTTTGTGGGCAGAAGTCTTTACAGGAAGCCGCAGATCGCTATTACTAAGGGTATTCTATCGCCCTCCAAACAGTGTCCTAGAGATATGGAATATTATATCGGCTTCTATTCAGCTTAAAATTTCAGTTTTCTGTTGATTTCTCAAGAAAAAATTTCAAGAAAAATTGACCATTCGCAGGTTTTCGAGTGACATTACAACTTGCATGGACACAATATTTCGGTAAGCATTTGTTAACCCTCCAAAGGCTGCCAAGCATAGACATTTTGGAGAAAATGGGCTGTTCTTGGGCAACCATAACAACAAATGTGTACCTGCTAGATAAACATAACCTCCTTCATTGGAAGTTGAATTCACCGAAGATCATTTTTGCTTCTATTCAAAAATCTAATGACACGTCAACTGATGTTTTAATAATTAATAGTGATTGTAATGTCAACCAAATTGTTTCGCCAAATGGCCATTTCACGGACATGATAAAGATGTTAAACTTCGTCAGCGTGTGAGAGAGCCCACATACTTCACCGAATCGTCTGCTTCCCTGATTGATTTATTCGCTACCAGCAGCACAATCAACGTATTAAGATGTGAGGTTTTAGACCCAATAATACCAGACATGAGTCGCAATCACTGGCCAGTGACCATAGAAGAGGAATTTTCAAAACCGACACCCTCTGTCTTCATAAGTGTTTGGTTGTATTCTGATGGGAATTATGAAGTCTTATACGCTGCCTACAATAATGAACTATGTGATATTCTTTTCAATAATTCAAGTTTTGATACGATAGTCTCAAGTTTCCTCAGAAGTGTATATTCCTACCAAACTCATTACTTCAAGCATGTCCCAACCCAAATGGATGCACAACGAAATACGTCTCCTGATCAGAGAAAACTGTTATATCGCATAGGAAAATGAAATGGGTTTTCGCGTGCATGGGAAAAATCCAAACACAAAAAACGAAGTTGTAGCAATCATTAGAAAGGTCAAAACCTCTTACGCATCCGAAGTCCAGTCCGCCTTGAGTAGTCGCAAAACACCACCGTCCTAATGGTGGGAAACTATAAAATCATATATATATAGGTAATGAAGCAACGGGAATTCCTCATACAAACCACTTAAACAATATATACTCTACCAGCGCAGAGAAAGCTGAAATATTCAACAAATAATTCATCCCCTATATCCACAGTTGACGAGTTTAATGCCTCCATTCCAGGTCACGTTTCGACCACTCCTCAAACCATTGAGACCAATTCACTTCTTTATATTGAGATTCGATACAATCACTCATAGAATAACATAGTACAGTTAAAACTAGAAGTCCTGTCACGAACTGTGCGCTTATCTAGGCTTAACTGCGCGTAGGAATTGCGCGCAATTGCCGTATCTAATTACATTCAAAGCAGGCAGGTTATCCTGGTTACTCATAGCAAACGCATGCCATGTTTCTTCAATGGACCTCCGGGTTACCCGGAGGTCCATTGGCTGAAACATTGCTTGTGCATAGGCCATATGTACAGAATTTGATAGCCTTACTATGGTCATAACGCGTAGATTAACGTGCAGATCGACGTACTTTTTGTTCGCATTTCATGACAGGACTTTTAGTTTTAACTGCATTCTTACAAGAAATTCACTGTGAGTTTTTCTTTCTCCCGTGCTTTTCTCATTCGGGGCTTGCATCAGAATCTCGGATTTTGGGATAAGGAAAATCTTAACAAAAAGGAGACGACCACCCCAGGCCGGCCTCTCTTCACAACGTCAATAACATCCAGAGGTAAGCAACCCAATATCGTGTATCCATCTGTATCCATAGTAAACTTGAAATGCACCCTACGTCCCGGGCCGTATAAACTTCTCTTTTTCATTTTATTAATTTAAACAATTTTTTGTGATATATTAAACTGGCCCAAAGCATGCAATTTATTAGCATGGGTATAGCTTTTATCCTACTAGGGAGACAACTCACAAAAGCTCCAAGCTTAATGTCGAATTCTTTACTTACAAGCTTACTGTGGAATTCCTTAATTACAAGCTTACTGTGGAATTCCTTACTTACAAGCTTACTGTCGAATTCCTTACTTACAAGCTTACCGTCGCATTCCTTACTTACAAGTTGTTTTTTCTTTGTGTTATGTACTATTATTCTAGATTTCACTTTGTTTCATCTTATTTCTTTTTGAACATAGTGTGACATGTAACTATTTTTTTTTTCTTTGAAATAAAAATATTGTTTAAACTAAAGCATAATTGGGTGAGGTTTGATTATCTTTTATCAAATTGTAGAATTTCTGTCATGTTGAAGAAATTCTCTCGCGTGCAGTTGGGTTAAGATTGAAAATGAAAACGGAGTCGTATTGTTTTGATCAGTTAAGTGTGTCATTTTGCTTGTTAACGACTATTTGGGAAACTTTATGGTTATGGGGTTTGTTCACAAAGTGGTAGATAAAAAGTGTCATGTGGGGGTGTTCGTAGTTTGCCAGCAGGTATTGTTCTCATAAAAAATGTTAATAACTCAGAAAATAGAGATTTAAAGTATAGTCAGTGCTATAGTTGTGGGTATTTAGAGTATAGTCAGTACTATAGTTCTGGGTATTTAAAGTATAGTCAGTGCTATAGTTGTGGGTATTTAGAGTATAGTCAGTACTATAGTTCTGGGTATTTAAAGTATAGTCAGTGCTATAGTTGTGGGAATTTAAAGTATAGCCAATGCTATAGTTCTGGGTATTTCTGCCTATTTATTATAAAAACAAATTATCTATCACAGTTTTGAAAATAGGCTTTATTGATTATTATTGTCTGTGAATATTTAGATATCAATTAAATAGTTTAACCCCCCACCCCCATCCCCGTGGGAACCCCGGGAAGTGAAGCAGTGCTTGTTTACTGTAAATATGACCCAGTCCTAAACGATTGACCGACCTTGACTTCATGTCCATGTTGTCGTTATGATTAGCCATTGTACAGAAGTGTGTGACCTTAAACACCAATAAATAAAATTCTATACATCTAAGACATTAATAAGTGTGCTTCCGGCAATGCCAATTTTTACATAACATTTTTGCGCTTATATTCATTTAATACTAATTAATATATGTATAAATTTATATATATCGTTCCTTGGTACAACAAAGCGCCATCTGCAATGCTAAGGCATTGCGGATGACGCATCGTTGCACTCAAGGAACGATATATATTATTGATTCACATAAGAATCACCCCCATCCCACCCCCACCCCCATAATTCAATTGGGAATTTAATCAGTTCCATTTTTGACTGCCATGGAAGGTTGAATTTGCAATTTGCATGGGGGTTGCAATGTTGAATAACGCATCACCAAGCCATGCCTTCCACGAATGTAGATGAAATACTAGAGAAACAGAATATACTGCGACCAGTAAATTCGAGTCTGTGTGAAATGCTGAAAGCAACAGAACTAAATCATATAGAAAAAAATTAATGGAGACTTATTTTAGGGAGTAACATATCATTCAAGGAACCAGAAATAGGTTTTCGTAAACAGCTTTTAGATATTTTCATTGAAGATTCAGAGAAAATTATTCAAGAAACTGGAAATAACCTCTGTGTACAGAATTAAATGTGTTCTATAAAGGACACAGCAATGGATATTTTTTACTCTGCCCACTTTTTTGAGAGAAGAAAGAAAAGTTTGAACTCCCGAAATGCATTGGGGTCATAAACTGCAATTTCAAACAATACTGAAAGCTGCATTTAATGAGACCTGTGTGACCCTAGTAAACTGAACCCAAAGTATTTACTGCCACGGTATTTTGATTCATTTGGTGTTGTTCCGAGGTCAATAATTTGTCATATCATGTTTGAGATATGCGTGTGACCAACTTTCAAAATTTGTGCACCCCACCCCCTTCCCTTTCTCCGACAAATGTTTTGAGAATAAAAGTACATGTATGAACTGCGGCAATGTATTAGTACATCAAAAATGTGATTTCCAGCATTTCTGAGAAATGCAATCAATGACTCCTGCTGACCTCAGTAACGTTGACCCACATTTTGAACCTCCATTGAGTTTTGATTCATTTGGTGTTGGTCCTAGGTCCATATGTCATTCTATGTTTATGATATGAGCATAATCCACCTTCAAAATTGTTAACCACGCTCACGTTCTGTGAACGTGAAGATGCATGTCAGAACTTTCGGAATGCATTGGAGGTAAAAAAAAATGTGAATTCTAGCAATTCTGAAAAATGAACTCGGAGACTCGTGGGTGACATCGGTGACTTTGACCCAAATTGAACTTCCATTGTGTTTCGACTTATTTGGTGTTTGTCCTGGGCCCATATGTCATACCATGCTTGAGATATCAGCATCAACCACTTTGAAACTTTTTGGCCACGCCAAACCTTTTTTCCGTGTAAAAGTGCATGTATGAACTTCGGGAATGTATTAGGGGGTCAAAAAGTGATTTACAGCAAATATGAACAATGCACTCAATGAAAGCTGGGCGACATCAGTGACCTTGACCCATATTTCGAACCACCATTGAATGCTTGATATATGAGTGTGACCCACTTTCAAAATCTTTGGCCACGCCCTCTTTTTTCGTGTAAAAATCGGGATTGCATTAGGGGTAAAAATGTGATTTCCAGCAATTTCGAAAAAATAAATTCAATGAACCCTGGGTGACCCGAGAGACCTGAGCGACCCTGGTTATATTTTGAACCTCTGTTGAGTGTCGACTCATTTGTTGTTGTTCTCGCGTCCATAGATCATATCAAGCCTGAACTGTGGGTTTGACTCACTTTCACCCCTACGGAAACCAGTCATCTGGAAAACCATAGGTGGCCGAGTACCTGTGACTGTCTATCAGTACGCCAAAAATTAGCGAGACAGGGAAATTCATTTTCGAGTTATCGTGTTTGTGCTGACAGGGAAGTGCACAGAAGACCGAAGACAGGAGGCGAAGAAGAAGAAGGCGGTAACTAGCAATACTACCAAAGCATACTGTTCGTGTGGCACAAAACGGCTTTGTAGATGCAGTGCAGGCGTCGTGGACTGGTCATTTTCCACCGGAAGGCACTAGATCCACAGATGTAATAATATTATATTCCAGACACTAATTACAGGAATAATCAGCAAAAATTTCAACCCGGTGTTTCATTAATTAAAATTTTGTAGCTGATGATTTTTATTACCCGGTAAAGGCATGCGTCGACGTCACTTTCCTCGCGTGGATTACGACCTGTCCCAGGCGATTGATCTGTACAGTACTATTAAATTACCAAAGTCATGGGTAAAGAGTTCCTTAGCAACAGGTTTCTAAGATTGATAGAGGGGACTGGTAGCAATACTATTTGTGTGCTATGAACGCATAGTATACACAAAGAACTTAATCAAGCACCACCCAGCATTTTTTATTGCATCAAGATTCATAATCGAAATTTGGAAATGGTAGATGTAAATTGGAATCGAACTGCATTCCCTCGCAATATTGGTGGGGTTTGTTGTTTGGTCAGTCTCACAAACACACCACTACATGCACGTGCAACACACCACCCGTGATTTTCTCAAATAGCACTTTCAAATCGTTCTGGATTCTGTATAAAAGTGTGACAGTTTCAATGATTGAGGCATTTACTTTCGAGATGGCTCGAAGGAGATACACTGAGGCTACCAGATGGCAGATTATTGGCATGAAGTCAACGGGAATGTCTTGTAGAGCAATTGGACGGCAACTGGACATTAACCACACTGTAGTAAGCCGTCTTATTCAAAAACATCGCCAAACTGACCATGTAAAGGACAGACCGAGATCAGGTCAGCCACGTAAGACTAGTCGAGTTGAGGATCGTTACCTTGCACGTCTTGTTCGACGTCAGCCGTTCTACAGTAGTGGTGTTCTGAAGCAGCTATGGCTCCCCAACAGACCCCTTTGCAAGAGAACAGTGAGAAACAGATTGAAGGCAATAGGTCTCAAGGCAAGGCGAGTGATTAAGCGGCCAGCGTTGACCAACCGGCATAAAAGAGCTCGTTTGGAATGGTGTCTAGCCCGACGTCACTGGAATCTTACGTCATGGAGGAAGGTCCACTGGTCGGACGAAAGTCGGTTTTTGCTCAACGTTACTGACGGACGTCAGCGTGTTTGGAATACTAAAATACTGCATATGTGCCAAAGAACGTCCAAGCGTCAGTCTCATTCGGTGGCGGACCAGTTATGGTCTGGGGATGCGTGTCCCATGATTGTAAGCTTGATTTGGTAACTGTGCAAGGCAATCTCAATGGCGATCGTTACATCCGGGACATTCTGCAACCTGTTCTTGTTCCCCATTTTGACAACCATCCATTGGCCACTCGCCCTGTGTTCATGGACGACAATGCTCGACCCCACCGTTCTCGACTTGTGAAAACTTTTCTTGACAACAACGCGATTACTAAACTGCCATGGCCTGCAATAAGTCCTGATCTCAATCCACTGGAGCACATTTGGGATATGATTGGACGCAGAGTGCAAGCACTGGACCCACCTCCACGACATTTGGCCGGTTTGGAAGCAGCTATACACCATGAGTGGCAGCAGTTACCTCTTCAGCGAATCGGGAGACTCACCTCACGCATGAGGAGGAGGGTAGACGCAGTCATCCGTGCACACGGCGGATACACGCGCTACTGACAATATTGTTGCTAATTGTTGGCTTACAATGCTACTGAACATTTAGCAATCGCTAATCAATCATTATCTCCATTTTGGTACTTTGTAGCACAAAACTTACAACAGGGTGGAATTTCCTGCAAAACCAATGTTCATGTTTGTCTGCCAAAATTACAGTAAAGTGTTACACATTGCAATCATTGCTGTGTTTTATGTTTAGCTAGGATTATGAACTATCAGAATATCATACCAATGTTGCCATACAAACGTCATGATGTTATAATGACCGGGTTTTGTCACAACAATCAGGAAAAATGGGGCGGTGCTTGATTAAGTTCTTTGTGTATATTTTAACCTGCAATATTTTTGCCGCACATTTTATTCAAATATGTGTGCAGTGTAGTACATAGGTTTATCTGTGTAAAGTTGAAATAGGTTTTACTAGCCTTTAACAGCTCGTTGCTAGGGTAAAAGATTTGCCTACAGTCTCTTCCGAATCTATCGCGACAGGTGACTATTTCGCGTATTTCCTGTTATCTTTGTTATTCGGTTATAAAAAACCTCTTAAATTTAAGAATATATGTCTGAACAAAGTTTTACACGACTATCTTATCGGTGGGGGGGGGGGGGGGGGGGGGGGCTGTGGCTCAGTGGTAGATTGTTGGACTTCTATGCCAGATGTCCCGAGTTTGATCCCTGTCCGGGACGACCCGCGTTAGTAGTTAGGGGAGGCATTCTAGCCCCAAGATCTGAAACTTCTAGCCCCAAGAACTTCTAGCCCCAAGAACTTCTAGCCCCAAGATTTGTGAAACTTCTAGCCCCAAGAACTTATAGACCCAACATGTATGCACTGGTGGCACAGTGCATACATGTTGGGTCTATAAGTTCTTGGGGCTAGAAGTTTCACAAATCTTGGGGCTAGAAGTTCTTGGGGCTAGAAGTTCTTGGGGCTAGAAGTTTCAGATCTTGGGGCTAGAATGCCTCCGCATCATGCGTTATGACCAGCTCTTATAGTACATTTTTGCTTATAAGTTTATCACTGGAGGATAAGGGAACTGTTTTTTTTTGTCTTTTTTTTATAACAAAGACTTGGTTGTGTACATGAGAAGATCTCTTTCTAATAGTGTGGGTAGCCCTTAGAAGGGCTGTTTTAGTTTTGATGAAGTGCTAGTCACTCAACAGTTAGCAATATTTTAAAAATTTTGGACGGCTGTGATAGTAAAAGTCTGTTATCAACAGTTTTTTCCCGCACTCGATCGAATTGTCGCGTGAGGGTTCTTCAGTGCATTTTCGATCCTCGCATTGTCTATAAAAAACACTGCTGGAGATATCATAATGTCATTTTTCTTCTTATCATCAATCATGAGAGTTGAGCTATCCACCGAGGTAAAGATTCCATCACTAGAAGGTGAATGTGGGCCACGAGAAGTGAAGAAGGAGAGAGAGGAGTGCAATACCATTCCACCACAAGAGGTGAAGATGGAGAGAGAGGAGCGTAATACTATTCCAAGGAGTAATTTGCGAAGATTGGCAAGAAAAGCTGGGGTAACTAATATCTCACCATTGTCACTTGATGAAGCTGAAGAAGACTTACACTGTTTTGTTCGAAAATTGATAAGAGATACCTATCATTATGCAACAATTAGGGGAAGAGGATCACAACATCTCGTCAATCAAAAGGATGTCAAGAGAGCCGCAAAGAGAAATGGAATAAAGTTGGTGAACTAAACATGTTTTGTTTAGTAAAAAACGGCCCTTATAAGGGCCACCATATTCTTAAAAAGAGATATCACGTTTACACACTTCAGTGGCACATTTCAGTGCTACCACAATGGAATGAATTGAACTTTTTTGTTCAATTGTAATTTCATTACTCAATTCAAAAGAGGTTAACCTCATAGCTCCCACACTAGATTTCCCTGTCATGGCATATTTTTTGTGTTTGCAAATTATTTTTTTTTTACCTAAATGTTTTTGTGTGAAAACATTTAGGTAAAAAACAAAAATAATTTGCAAACATAAAAATATTTTTGTGTTTGCAAATTATTTTTCTGTCTTGCAAGTTTTTTTATTTTATAAGAAACATATTTTTTGTGCTTGTAAAATGAATGTTATGAAAAAAACTTTTGCATAACATTCAATTTACAAACACAAAAAATATTTTTTCTGTTTGCAAATTATTTTTTGTCTTGCAAGTTTTTTTTATTTTATAAGAAAAATATTTTTTGTGTTTGTAAATTGAATGTTATGAAAAAGTTTTTTTCATAACATTCAATTTACAAACACAAAAAATATTTTTTCTGTTTGCAAATTATTTTCTGTCTTGCAAGTTTTTTATTTTATAAGAAAAATATTTTCGTGTTTGCAAATGAATGTTATGAAAAAAACTTTTTCATAACATTCATTTACAAACACAAAAATATTTTTTGTGCTTGCAAAATAATGTTATGAAAAATGTTTTTTATTTTTTAAAAAATCTTGAGTTGGAAAAAATTTTCCCCCTGTTTAAATAACAACAAAATAATATTACCTTTTTTCAAATCCGAAATTTTTATTCCATGAATATTTACAGATTTGTAAATGTCTTTTCTGAAAATGTCACTTTCAAAAACTGTTTTCAATGTTTCTTGGCAAGTTTTCCTATTTTAGAATTATTGTCTTTAGCTTTTCGTTTTCTTGTAACTTTCTTTGGTGGTTCCTCTTTCTCTGGAAATAATACTTCTAACTCATCATCGATTTCCATTTTTGTTTCTTTGGGTATATCCATATTATATAATAATGTATCATCATTATCATCAAACTCTGGTAACACGGGTTCTGCTAAGTCAACTTTCTCATTTGTATGGGGAAGTGGTGGTAATGGTAGCGTACCCATCCCCTGTAAAGTGTGGTTGTCAATGTCTTTCTCATCAAGTTGTAAGTTGAAACCTGTAATCGGTAATCTATCTTCTGCATGCTTTATGTATTCTGACCATGGATAAACTTTTACTGGTCCTCGTTGATCAACAGCTGGTGAACCCCATCTTGGTTGAGACACAGAGTTATTCGATAGCTTTCTCAATCTACATTCATTAATCCAATGTCCTCTCTCATTGCAATAAAAACATGGACCTTTGTCTGAACATGTATTCGCCCAATGTCCTTTCTGATGACAAATGGAACAAATCATCTCTTTAGGTGTTGATATCAATTTATAAAGTTCATTCACAAGTCTTCTAACTTCTCCCCATTTAGATGGTTTATAGTAAATACTTTTAGCATCACTTGCTTTTTCTAATCTTGGATCTGTAACTCTATCCATCTTTAACTTTTGGAGCGTTTCAAAAATATGTCTTGTCTTCTTGAAGTCAAAAACCCAAGTGTGAATCAACCTAAGATTCTTCCTCCTTTTATACTTTTTTAATGTACATTTAAATGTACACTTAAATGTTCCATAACGTGCATTTGCACACAATTGTTTAAATATACATTCATTTGGTTACAAACAGTTATGCTATCTCTTACACTCAATAATCTCTGGATACTATATTGCTGTTGTTAAATATTGACTGAAAGATACACTTAACAAATAAAAGCTATAAAATATTTACCATAGGAATTTTCCCATAGAGTGAATGGATTACATTTTATGACTTTTCAAATGTGTATAAGAAACATTTATTAACAGTATAATTCAGTGGGTATTAAATGTTCCATAACGTGCATTTACACACAATTGTTTAAATATACATTCATTTGGTTACAAACAGTTATGCTATCTCTTACACTCAATAATCTCTGGATACTATATTGCTGTTGTTAAATATTGACTGAAAGATACACTTAACAAATAAAAGCTATAAAATATTTACCATAGGAATTTTCCCATAGAGTGAATGGATTACATTTTATGACTTTTCAAATGTGTATAAGAAACATTTATTAACAGTATAATTCAGTGGGTATTAAATGTTCCATAACGTGCATTTACACATAATTGTTTAAATATACATTCATTTGGTTACAAACAGTTATGCTATCTCTTACACTCAATAATCTCTGGATACTATATTGCTGTTGTTAAATATTGACTGAAAGATACACTTAACAAATAAAATATTTACCATAGGAATATTTCCCATAGAGTGAATGGATTACAGTTTATGACTTTTCAAATGTGTATAAGAAACATTTATTAACAGTATAATTCAGTGGGTATTAAATGTACATTTAAATGCACATTTAAATGTACATTAAAAAAGTATAAAAGGAGGAAGAATCTTAAGATGTTTCACACTTGGTTTTTTTGACTTCAAGAAGACAAGACATATTTTCAAAGCTAGAAGATGATAGAAGAAAAGATGAAGAGAGCCATTGAAGAATATAGTGAGACAGAGAGTGAAGTAGATTACAAGAAACAGAGAGTAGAATCAGCAAGAGACTTATACACCATCCACCCACTTCTACAAAAAACATCAAGAAAATTCCATTCCAAATCCCATGTATGCAGAATAACATTCAAACAATTTAATCAGAAGAATCCATTTGACACCCTTGGAAAAGTATTTGACGGTTTGGTAGATGATATTAAAGAAGAATGTGGAGTAGAAGACAATGATCCGATGAGAATATCCGTTGACCACCCAGGATTAGAAATAGGTATATTTATTCCATTTACTAAGGCTTCAGGTATCACTGGTAACACCATATTAGATGAAATAGAAAAGGTTGTACAATCAAATGATAACTTTACTATCCATGATGGGCAATTATCTTTAGAAATAACACACACTTCTCTACCACAAGGGTCTGGGCAACATGCACCAATTTCATTTTCATCTGTTGATAAAATGGTTAAAAGTAAACAGAGTATTATTGAAATTAAAAATGTTAATGATTCAATGTGTCTCGCACGGGCCATTGTAGTGGGAAAGTGTCATGTTGATAAAGATAATTCTGATCTTTGGCAAAAGAAATGGAAAAATATTAGAAATTCTGATAGACCGACACAAGATCGGGAAGCTAAGGCATTGATGGACAAAGCAGGTCTTGATTATAATATTCCTTGTGGATATGAAGAATATTATAAAATACAAGACCTGCTTTACCCAGAGTATGTCATCAAAATTCATCCACAGTATGCAAAAAGTGAATTTTTATTCAAACCTCCAGTTACCACCACTGATAGTAAAGTAATTCATATTTACCACCATGACCAGCATTTTGATACTATCACTATAATTAAAGGGTTTTTAGGATGTTCATACTATTGTGAACTTTGCAGTAAAGGTGTCCAACAGAGAGAACGTCACATGTGCCCTTTTGGTTGTATTTGCTATGCTCCAACAAAATGTATTCCTGAACATCCCACTACCTGTTACACTTGCAATAGACAGTTTAGAAGTCCATCAAGCTATAATAACCATATCACTAGAAAGGGGAAAGAAGAAAAAACAATTTGTCAATTAGTTCAAAAATGTAAAACATGCAATTCACTAATATATCCAACAAAAGGAAAGCACATCTGTGAAGGATTCAAAAAATGCAAATATTGTCAACAAGTAGTTAATTCTGATCACCAATGTTTCATTCCAAAATACACTTCACCCGAGGATGAAAAAATACCAAACATTCCATTTGTGTTTTTTGATTTTGAAACCACACAAGACTCAGGAGTTCATATCCCAAATTTCTGTGTTGCTCATCGTGCATGTGGGGAATGTATTTGCAAATCTATAGATCAAGAATGTATTTCCTGTGACAAATTTGGATATAGGCAATCAATATTTAAAGGGGAATCTACTTTATCAGATTTTTGTGATTGGCTTTTCAGTAAGGAACATAAAGGGACAACAGCTATTGCTCACAATTTAAGAGGCTTCGATGGACAATTTATTTTAAGACACCTCATTGAAACTGGTACAACAACTCCTGATGTAATTATGAATGGGAACAAAATTCTTTCACTTAAAGCTTGTGGTATTAGACTTATAGATTCTTTAAATTTTCTTTCAATGAGATTGGCACAATTTCCCAAAACATTTGGCTTGACAGAATTAGCAAAAGGTTATTTCCTCCATTTGGCAAACACACAAGCTTATCAAAATTATATTGGCTCTTATTTAGATTCAACATTGTATATGCCAGATTCAATGTCTCCATCAGATAGGGAAGATTTTATCAAGTGGTACAACCAAAAAATTACTAGTAATGCCAGTTTTGATTTTCAAAAAGAAATGGAATTATACTGTAAATCAGATGTAGATATCTTACGTAGGGGGTGTGGGGAATTCAGACAAAAATTTATAGATAGTGATGGCATAGATCCTTTGAGAGAAGCATTTACCTTAGCCGATGCATGTACAAAAGCTTGGAGAAAAAATTCACTTCCAGAAAACAAAATGGCAATCATTTCAGACATAGGTTACCCTGCTAAAGTCAAATACTCCATTAAAGCCATTAGATTTTTACAGACACTTGCACAGGAAGAAAACATACATATTCAACATGCACTTAATGGTGGGGAGGTTAAAATAGGGGGATATTATGTTGATGGGTTTCACAAAGACACAAATACAATCTTTGAATTTTATGGATGTATGTGGCATGGGTGCATGACATGTTATAAAGACAACAGACATGAGAAAAATCCAATCAATTTGCTAAATTACCAAACTCTATACAACAATACACAGGAACGCATACACCATTTAGAATCATTAGGGTACAACATGAGAATAACATGGGAACATGAACTTGATGATTTTTGCAAATCAAACCCTGAAGTAAAATCAACATTAAATTCATTTTTTCCAAACATGGATCCTATTAAACCACGTGAAGCATTATTTGGGGGGAGAACAAATGCCATTAAATTACATCATAAAATAGACCAAAACACAGACAATGAAATAAAATACATAGATATCTGTTCACTCTATCCTTATGTCAATAAACACAGAGAATATCCAGTAGGTCATCCAAATATACTCACAAAAGAAAACATAGACATGAATAATATACGACAGTACAGGGGACTTATCAAATGTAAAGTTTTACCACCACAATCTCTACACATGCCAGTATTACCAATTCATTGCAACAAGAAAATGGTTTTTACACTTTGCAATACATGTGCAGAACAAGAATTAGACAAATGTGAACACACACCAGATCAACGCAGTAGTACAGGTACATGGACATCTGTTGAACTTTTTAAAGCATTGGGAATGGGATACACATTACTTGACACTTATCAGATTTGGCATTGGGAAGAATGGTCTTCAGAAATTTACAAACATTATGTGAACAAATATTTAAAAATGAAACAAGAAGCCAGTGGATATCCAGATTGGGTGAAAACAGAAACAGACAAAGATACATTTAAGAAAGACTATGCACAAATTGAAAACATACATTTGGAAAATATTGTAAAAAATCCAGGACAAAGATCATTTGCTAAAACCATGTTAAACTGTTTATGGGGGAAAAGTGCACAAAACAATTTAAAAACAAAAACAGAATACATACAAGACCCATCCAAATATTTTGACCTGATACAAGATAAAGACATCATTATTAAAAATGTTGAATTGTTTGATCATGATAAATGCATTTTAGTCAATTACACAAAATCTACAGATGTTTATGAACCTTACAAATCAGCTAATGTTGCAGTTGCATCTTTTGTCACAGCTTATGCACGAATGAAATTATATAAAGTAATAGGACGTTTGGGTAGACGGGTATTATACTTTGACACAGACAGTTGTATTTACATCCATAACCCCTCACTTTGGAATCCACAAATTATAAACAGTAGGTTAGGTCAATGGACAGATGAACATCCAGATGCAAAAATTATTGAATATGTAGGTTTAGGTCCCAAAAATTATGGTTACAAATACATTAAAGATGGTCAAATACACACATCATGTAAAGTTAAAGGAATCACATTAGACTACAATACATCACAAAAAGTCAATTTTGAATCCATGGTGGAATGTGTACAAGACAGACAGAATTACAAAATGAACATTGAATACACGCATAGAATTAAACGCAACAAGAACAGACAAGTCACAAGTGAAAGACAAACCAAAACATTCCGATCTGTGTACACAAAACGTTTTGTAGTAGATAAATAAGACCTTATGGGTTTAAGGTATAAAAATTACTCTTCAGATTCCTCATTTCAAGTTTGAACAAGACCAGACATGTCACAATTGAATTACAAACCAAAACATTCAGATCTGTGTACACAAACCATTTTGTAGTGGATAAATATGACACAAAACCTTATGGGCCTAAGGTATAAAAGAACCCTTCAGATTTCTCATTTCAACTTTGAACACTGAGCAGGCAAGATGTCTCTACCAGTCAATCCTACTTATCCCATATACTTGTCAGAGTTAAGAAGACTTTCAAGTTTTAGTATGACTACAAATCCTATTTTAAAATCCAAGAAAGAAGACTTAGCTAAAGCTGGATTTCTCTATGTGGGAGATGGTAAAGTAAAATGTTTTGTATGTGGACAAGGTTTAATGAATTGGGAAGAAAAAGATATTCCTTTGCAAGAACATGTTAAGTGGTCACCAAATTGTTCTTATATTCAACTGATAAGAAATTGTCAATTATACAATCCACCAACAAGTATGCAAACACCCCCAGATAAAATATTATCAGTGATGGATTATGGATTCACTTTAAATCAAATATTTTCAACAATGAAAAAATATGACAAGTGTTTAGATGATTTTCCAGATTCTAAGTCTTTATTTGCACTCATGGTGCTAAATGATCAAAGTACATCATTTAGTACCATAATTGCAAGACAAGCTGCAGGACAATTCAAAACTAAGTTAGATAAAATGTTTTCAGATAATGCAGGAAATGATTTTCCTGACCGTCCTGATGTACAAAGTGCATACTGTAATATAGTACCTGATGCACAAAATACATCAGAAGAGACAAAAGAATCATCACTTTGATTTCAACCATGGAACCAGTAAGACGTATCTTAGACAACAAGATTACACGTAAGGCATTATTATATGCATTTCAATTGATCACTCCTGGTTATCTAACAATAACAAAAGAGTTTATTCATAATCAATTGGGAAAAGATGAAATGTATGGGGAATTTTGTAATGCATTACAAATCATGAATGCTTTTTACAAAGATAATATAGAAAATATTTGGACAAGAGTTGTGTGGGGTAATATAATTTATGATAAAGAAATCATTAATTACTTGTATAGACAATGTGTACCACAAATAGATAGAAGAATAGATTCTTCAGAAACTTTATTTGAGTTAAAAGCACCCTTAAAACGAATACCTACTAAAAGACATGAAGAAGGTATGGAATCAGAAAGTATATAAGTGAATGATTTGACAACTCTTATTCACACAAATACAATTATGGCATCGAGTGAATGTTTATTGTTTCAACACCCTTGTAATATCTTTATTTCGGGACCTAGTGGTTCAGGAAAAACAGAATTTGTCAAAAAGCTTATCGATATGAAACATGACTTATTTCAAATTCCCCCACAAAAAATCATTTGGTGTTATAAAGAATGGCAAAATACATATACTTTACTTAAAGAAAGTGAAAATATTAAATTCATAGATGGTATCCCTGATGATGAAAATGAAATTGTCAGTGATGTCACTATTCCCCATCTTGTAGTTTTTGATGATATGTTAGGAGATAAAGATGAAGAAAAAATTAAATTATGGTTCACACGAAGAGGACATCATAGAAATGCAAGTGTCATTTACATTACACAAAATATGTTTCAACAATCTAAATCTAGTCGTACCATAAGTTTAAATGCACATTATATGATTTTATTTCAAAATACCAGAGATAAAGGACAAATTAAAGTACTGGCAAATCAAGTTCAATTACCACATTTAAATGCATGTTATCAAGATGCAACAAGTATTGATCATGGTTATTTATTAATTGATTTTAATCCTAGAACTCCTGAGTCTTTGAGATTAAGAACTGATATTTTTCATCCTTGGGTAACACAAAATGAACGTGGTCCAATCATTTATACAAAACTATAAATTCCCCATGTTCTAATGAGTTGGTGTTAGTGAGTCAAAGTTTGTCAACGACTACACATCATCATGGTATCATTCATACAATCTTTGGAACAACTTGGTCAAGAAACAAGTCCATTTGCAAGACAAAAATTACTTAAGAAAGGTTTTAAGAAAATTTTAAAATGGTTTACATTAGCAAGTAGAATCATACTTAATAAGAAAATTAAATTGCCAAAACAAACTTTAACCTACATGGATAAACATAAACAAGATCTTGAACAACTTGCAAATCCCAGAGTTGATCTTGCAACAAAACGAAACATTATTTTAAAACCAGGAGGTGGTGGATTTTTTGGTGGTGTTATCATTTGTAATTTAATTCGATGGGATGGTCACAAAACAAGTAGATCATTCTATTCACCATTCAAAAAAACAAAGAGTAAGAAACAAAAGTCACCTAAAAGGAAACGAAAATCCCCTAAGAAAAGATTAAATAATTCATCAAGTTCTAGAGAGATAAAAAATCAACGAAAGGTAGGACCTAAATATATGTACACAAATTTCGAAATTGCACCTCATAGATCTCCATCTACAAAAACAAAAGCATTACTTGTGAAAAATCTTCAAAGACAAAGAAAAGTATCACCACTTAAGTTAACACGTGTAGTGTCAATAACAAAAGATGGTGTTAAAAATCATGAACCAATGTATTCTGTACAAAATACACAACATGTACCATTAAAAGAAAAGATTCCCACAATGGCACGTTTTACAGCTTTAAATACACCTAAACCTGTTAAAGGGATAAGGTCTTACTTTAAATAATATAAAGTTTTTGCACATGTATAAATAGCATTACATTTTTATATTTGTTTCATTTAATCATTAGATTCTATAAGAGCAAGATGGTGAGACAAAATAAGAAACAAAAAATTCCTTTAGTTAAAAAATATGGTGGTATGTTAATAGGTTTAAGTCAAACTCCTCCAGCATTTCAAAAACAAATTATGAAAAATGCACCTAAAGAATTAATTAATTGTGTGTCAGAATGCTGTCATAATCTTTTAAAAGGCAACATACATCTAACAAAAAGTCAGAAACAAAAATTACATCCAAAGCGTCAACAACTACGAGCACTCGCTAGTAAATCAACAACTCTTAAAAAAAAAAACAAATTTTAAATCAAAAAGGTGGTTTTTTACCATTACTTGGTTTACTTGGACCTGCTATAGGAGTTGCAACAAATCTTGCAAATAAATTAGTCAGTAAAATATGAAAAAGATGGCTATTGTACCTTATCAAATGTTAGAAGATATGCAACGTTTTAGAAACAAAAAAGCTCAAAGACCAAGATTACCCCCTAACCCACAAGTTACAAATACTGCACAACTTCAAAATGATTTATCATCTGTGTTAGGAAATTCAGAGTTGTCCGAAAGTGAGAAAGAACAAAAGTATGGGGAAACTTTACAAAGATTTCAAATGTCACATAAGAAGGCATTACAACCAACATTGGTTCCATTGCCTGAGTCAGGAGAAAAATCATTATTTTTACGAGATCGTATTATAGAAAGTGTCCCTGTTACAATGAGACGTAAAGCAACTTCATTATTATCTGCTTTATCATCTCATCCACACATGAGTTGGGATGATCAGGGTGTATTAAGTTACGATGGAGAAGTCATAAAAGGTTCAAATATCATAGATTTAGTCAATGATGTTCTTAGACACCGAAAAGGTTTTAAACCGAGTGGATGGGAAATGTTTAGTCGTGGATTAAAAGATATAAATATCCCTCAAGATTTTGTTGGTAATCGTGAACGTTGGTTATGGATGAATAGACAACCTATACCCAAACCCAGTAAATATCAAAGTTCTCTAGAAGATAGTTGGTCTGAAACTCCTCAATCCTCCCCTCCAAAACGTAAAGTTCGTCGAGGTCATAGAGTGCAGTGGAGTGAAGACACACCAAAGTCAGCACTAAAGCGTAAATTGACAAAACGTAGATTATCTGAAAAATGGGAAGCTTATTGAATGATTTATTAACTGAAATATATTACAATACAAAACATCCTGCTGGTTATGGTGGTATACAAAAATTGTACAAAGCAGCTCATAGTAAAGATAATTCCATCACAATTGATCAAGTGAAAAAATGGTTGAAAGGAGAAAGAACTTATACTTTACATAAACCCATCCGTAAAAAAATTTCAAGACGTAAGACTATAGTGGGTGGTATTGATCATCAATGGCAGATTGATTTAGCAGACTTACAAAGTTTACAATCTTACAATGATCAATTTCGTTATTTAGTTTGTGTTATTGATGTATTTTCCAAATATGCATGGGTAATACCCATTCACAATAAATCAGGAGAGACATTAACAAAATCTTTTCAGAGTATTTTAAAAACTTCTGGACGTAAACCTTTATCATTACAATCTGATAAAGGTTCTGAATTTAAAAATAAAGATGTACAAAAATTTTTAAAGAAACAAAACATTCATTTCTTCACAACAGAAAATCCTGAAACCAAAGCTAGTATTGTTGAACGTTTTCAACGTACATTGAAAACACAAATGTGGAAATATTTTACACACAAACGTACATTAAGGTACATTGATGTGTTGGAAAATTTAGTTGATTGATATAATCATAGTTTTCATCGAAGCATTCAGAGAACTCCTGCTTCAGTATCATTAGAAAATGAAGTAGAAGTATCTCAACATTTGTACGGTAAAAAAAAGTCTAAAAAGAAAAAAATACAATTTAAAGTTGGTGATATAGTACATATTAATAAAACCAAACGTACATTTGAAAAAGGGTATTTACCAAATTGGACAAAAGAGTTATTTAAAATTACTCATGTAAAACATATAATACCACCCACTTATAAACTTGAAGATATGGGTGGTGAAAATATACAAGGGACATTTTATCCACAAGAAATTCAAAGTATAAAAGATGATAAAAAATATATAATTGAATCAATTCTTAATAGACGGTCAAGACGTGTGGGAAAGAAAATTATTAAAGAACTTAAAGTACATTGGGAAGGTTATCCAAAGAAATTTGAAAGTTGGATAGCAGAATCAGATTTGATATAAAAAGAATATGTCATTAAATGAAACTTCATTACCTAATGAAACCACAAGTGTTGATGTACAAAGTCAACAAAGTCAACAATTTAAAATTTGTGGAAATCGTGTTGCAAAAAATCAAGTCACTTATTTCACACAGATTATTATCATTTATGGTATTATAATTACTGCCATTGCACATTTGAGTTTACAAAGCCCTGATAAAGAATTGTGGTTAGTGTTATTAAGTAGTTCATTAGGATATATTCTTTCAAGTCCAGGTTTAAAATATTTGAAACAACCACAAGATAAGAAAAATGAATTAATTTTACGTAACACTTCTGAGTGATAGTTCTATGGATATGTTTCCAAATAATAACCAATGTTGTTTTCAAACACAATTATCTAAACCCATTCATGTTGATAAAGAACATTGGGAAGTGGGATTAGCTGAAGTAATTTTACCTTCAGAAGCAAAAAATATTACAGATGAAGAATCTGTTTTTAAAATCATTGTGACAGATAGCAAAATATCAAATCATATTAATAAAACGAATTTGAAACATACATTACACAAAGGTGTTGCTGCTGTTGAATTAAATATTTTATCGGGTGCATATTCAAATGGCGGTCATGTCATAGATGCAATGCAAACAGAAATTCAAGAAAAACTTGGAGACATATTTAAATCATTTGATGTATTATTTCATGTTGGATTTTCAACTCTCCAAGGGCGTGTAAAAATAGTAGGAAATAGTATTGGGAAAGTGGGTATTGAAATGTCAGAAAGTTTATTACAAAAAATGGGATGTAAAGACAATATTTTTCCTGTCATTTTTCCCAACACATCAAAAGGTGCATTTAAATATAATGTGGACTTAAATGTGGATTTCAATCAAATCTTTATTTATTCTGACATAGCAGATTATACATTTTTAGGTGATATTGAAGCACCTATTTTACGTGTGATTCCATTTGAATCACATAAAGAGTCTCTACATACTCATATAGAATTTGATAATGTACATTACGTACCAGTATCAAAATCTTATTTTGATCAGATTAGTATAAATATAAATGGGAACACTGGTAAACCCATTCAGTTTGCAAGTGGCAAGACAGTTGTCAAGTTGCATTTTAGACAGAGACATAAATTAAATTTGTAAAAAATGATGCCGGTGTATCAAGGTGTACCACGGCAATATGGATATGGATTAGGGTCTATTTTTCGTACAGCAATAAGAACAGCTGCACCATTTATAAAACCAATTGCAAAAAATGCATTTCAAACCTTAAAGAGAGATGGATTAAGACATGGTTTAGAAATAGCAAATGAATTGATAAAAAAACGTAAAGCACCTAAAGACATTTTATTAACTCATGGAAAAGATCTTTTGAAATCAGTTGGTGAATCTGCTTTAGGTATAAAAAGACAAAAACAAGAACAAAAACGTCAGTCTGTGGTTCGTTCTCGTAGAGGTAAGACACGTCAAAGACAAGCTTATTCAAAACGAAAATCAAGACCACTTGATATATTTGATTGAAAAAAATCATGATGTTACATGGATCTTGCGAACATTTTGGTAGTAGTTTTGATCCAGATAATGTATCACCAACATCAAGTGGTATAGAAAATATTGGTGAAATTGAACAATTTCCTATTGCATCTTTAAATAATTCTTCACCAATAGAATTTTTAATTCCAAGACAAACAACCAAGTGATTAGATCTTGCAGCATCTACACTTGATGTTCAATTTAAAATTACAAAACAAGATGGGAGTGTTTTGGCTGGAGATACACAAATTGCTCCTATCAATAATTTTTTTCATAGCATGTTCAGTAAAATTGATGTTACACTGAACGGCAATCTTATCACCACCAATACAGATCTTTATCCTTATAGAACATATTTTGAGAATTTTCTTAGTTATTCAAAAGATGTGAAAAAAACACATCTAGCTGCTAGTGAGTTGTGGTATAGAGATACTCCTGGACACCTCACAGAAACTAGTAAAGCTTCGTCTAACAAAGGTTTGACTGAGCGAGCTAGAATAATTGGTGGTAGCAAAAATGTACAACTAAGAGGAAAACTGCATTTAGATCTGTTTGTGCAAGATAAGTATTTACCAAATGGAGTTGAGATGAGAATTAAATTGCATCGTGCTCCAACTAAATTTTGTTTGATTGGTAGTGAAAATGGAAAAATAGAAATTCAAAAAGCCATATTCAGAATACCGGCATTGGATTTATTTCCAAAATTTGCGAATGATCTTAATGCACAAATAGATCGAACAAATTATAAAATGCCCATAAGACGTAGTGAAATTAAAACTTTTACTATTGGAAGTGGTCTTCGTTCAAAAATAGAAGACTATCTGTTTCATAAACAGATGCCAAAACAAATTATTCTTGGTTTAGTTAGTAATAGAGATATAAATGGAGATATTGGCACTAATCCATTTAATTTTCAACATTTCGATTTGAATAAGTTGGAAATCACAATAGATGGACATTCCATTAAAGCACGTCCCTCTGAACCGAATTTTGAAGGTGGACTTTATCTAAATTCATATTTATCATTGTATGAAGCTATGGGCTCTTTTGGACAAAATCAATCATTTAATTTATCTTTGCAGGATTATGCAAAAGGGTATACCCTTTGGGGTATTGATTGGACACCTGATCAGAGTAGTAGTGGGCCCTTGGCTCACCCAATAAAGTCTGGCAATCTTAGGTTTGAACTTCAGTTTGCTCAAGCTCTTCCAGAGGTGATCAACGTTGTTGTCTATGCAGAATTTGATAGTGAGATAGAAATCAACAAATTCAGAGAAGTGATATTTGACTATTAAACAAGATGAGTCAGTGTGAACATTGCAAGATGTGTAAAGAAAAAAATACAAACATTATTTCAAGAATGTGTAGTGATAGAACTGACAAAATCCATTCAACAGAAAATGAAAAATATCTGTGAAGAAGAAAATCGAACCAACACAACAACATTAATAGATATGAACATTGCAGAGTGTTTACAGAAAGTGTGTCCAGTGACTATACTACATAATCTACACAAGAGAGCAAGAAAAATAAACTTATTAGAATATTGTGCTCATATAGACTTTGAAATAGACTGCCAAAAAGACATTCAAAAGTGGGCAGATTTAGTTAAAAGAGACTGGTCATATTATACAGCATATCTTGATTAATGGCTCCGTGCCAGCCTTTTTCAAGGCTAAGAAGATGGAATCCATACAATTACAAACTATACTTGACAGTTCTCAAAGATTATCATCCTTAAAAGGAAAAGTGTGTTCAAAAGACTTGTTACCAAAACGAAAACCTAAACACAGACAAGCATATATTGTGAACACAGATTCATCAAAAGAACCAGGAGAACATTGGATAGCAATATATTTTAAAGACAATCATTCTGCTATCTACTTTGATTCATATGGTTTACCACCAATAGATAGAGACATATACAATTTCATAGTGAAAAATACAGATTCCTGGACAATAAATACAATGAGACTACAAAGTGAATTTACTGTTGTGTGTGGAATGTACTGTATATTTGCTTTAGATCATCTTGCAAGAGGATATGATTTAGAGACAGTTCTTACTATCAAATTTGATCCAAGAAATTTTCAAGAGAATGATAGAGATGTTCGACGATGGTTTGAGCAAACTTATAGACATTATTTGAAATAACTGTAATAAATATCAGGTGTCAAAACAATCCCACAGAGGTAATTTTTTACATCTTTTAGTTTTTAAGTTTTTTATTAAAAGTCAATCATCTATTATATAATTTTCGCCAGACATTTGTGTAACAGAGAGATAGGGTTTTTAGTTATTTTTTTATATTTGTTTCAAAATCAGATCACTTGAGTGATATCAATTTTTTATCTGACTCCCAAGATTGTTTTCAAAAAACAATCTTGGGTATCAAATAAAAAAACTAGCATAAAAAAGAATCTTGATGTAAATAGGTTTTCTCATGGATAGGCAAACTCAGATCTCGGTGTATATATGTTCAGATTTCATTTCAATATAATGATTCAACTTTAAATACAGTTTTGTCTTTTGTTAAAACCTCTGTGATAGTTTTGTCGATTTTGTTAGGTTAGTCCTATAATCCCTTTTTTATCACCGTGTCCCTATTATTTCCCAACAGTAAAAAAGAGTTAAGAGTCACTTCTCTTTTTCACTGTGAGTATTAGGTTTTTAATATTGTATGCATACTTATCAAAACGTTTATAGTGTAACCTGATATACAGTTTATACTGTAGAGATAATTTTGATTGCTAAACATACAATGAATACTATTCTTACTATAGAAAAAACAACTATCACAGAGAGTTCGACCACAACGCGAATCCCTAAGTTTTTTTTTATTTTGTGCATGTGTTCTTGTGTTTTATTGTAAGCATAATTTCCTTATACTTACAACAAAACAAGAAGACACACAAATTTTCCCCAGTTATAGAAGTTGTATACACAGGGTGGAGAGATGACAAACCCAAAACCATATGGATAACCCCTAATATAAAATGATTTTAAATTAATATAGACATTGGGTCACACTCTAGGGAGGGAACTGTTTTTTGTCTTTTTTTATAACAAAGACTTGATTGTGTACATGAGAAGATCTCTTTCTAATAGTGTGGTTGGCCCTTAGAAGGGCCGTTTTTTAAAAATCTTCAGTTCCGTAGAGAGCTGTTTGGTAAATCCATCTCTGCTTCGGTGAAGAATTCACCTTCCCACACGCCTATGGTTGTTGCTAGCATCTCTTCATCTGTAAAGCAATCTTGCTCCCATGCATAGCTTTTCCCTACAAGAGCTTCCTCCTGCAAATGTACGGGGAGATCAAACCAGTGTTTAGGTCGATTCTTGTACTGGATCTCCCCGAACGGACGTGTGGCGGCTTTGAAGAAAGGGTGGTCTTCAATCTTCTTAAGTTGTTCTTCCATCGAAAGTGTTGCCGACCACCACTTTCTCAAAGCCAAGGCGAATTCTTCATCGGCTCTCTGTTTCTTGGTTCTCTCATAACTCTCTACGGAACTGTAATTGATCTTCGTTGGCTCCATGTCTTTTTCCTCTCTGTCAAAAGATGATTTTCTTAGTCAGATGAAATGTATCCAAATCCTCAACTCACCTTCTTTTTATAGACAATCCAAGGATCGGAAATGCACTGGAGAACGCTCACGCGACATTTTTGATCGAGTGCGGGAAAATATTGTTGATAACAGACGTTTACTATCACAGCCGTCCGATATCAACAATATTTTCCCGCACTCGATCAAAATTGTCGCGTGAGCGTTCTCCAGTGCATTTCCGATCCTCGCATTGTCTATAAAATCTAACACACATTCCAGACAATTCATTTGATAAAAAGCAATCGCCTGTTCTGCATTCAATCATGGACGAATACAATATACTAGATGTTCAATCATGGACGAATACAATATACTAGATGATTTTAACGATTTAATTCGTATTGACAACTCAGTGATGACACAGCAGAGAATACCAAATCAAAAGGATACCATACCAAGTAAGAGGGTGAATAATACTTTTTCACAAGATGAAAAAAATGAAACATTATTACAGAAAATCTTGGAGACTCTACAAGACATGAAATCATCTGACCAAAAGATTGTTCTCTCAGCTGATAAGATTACAGTTCCTATAGAATTCAAAGTGTCATCTCTTCCTTTAACAGTACCACATGAGTTGGCAGAACCGACACCTCAACCTAAGAGAAAAAGGGCACGTCAAGCACGGAAACAGTTAGTGACTACATCCACACAAACAGATAAAGTAATTCAACAACCTATTCCAGAGGAAGAATCATCTGATGATATTGTTAAACCTAAAAAAAAGAAACGGGTACGATTCGATGGTCTTGGGCGATACATGAAAAATATTGCTAACTGTTGAGTGACTTGCACTTCATCAAAACTAAAACAGCCCTTCTAAGGGCTACCCACACTATTAGAAAGAGATCTTCTCATGTACACAACCAAGTCTTTGTTATAAAAAAAGACAAAAAAACCAGTTCCCTTATCCTCCAGTGATAAACTTATAAGCAAAAATGTACTATAAGAGCTGGTCATAATGCATGATGCGGAGGCATTCTAGCCCCAAGATCTGAAACTTCTAGCCCCAAGAACTTCTAGCCCCAAGATTTGTGAAACTTCTAGCCCCAAGAACTTATAGACCCAACATGTATGCACTGTGCCACCAGTGCATACATGTTGGGTCTATAAGTTCTTGGGGCTAGAAGTTTCACAAATCTTGGGGCTAGAAGTTCTTGGGGCTAGAAGTTCTTGGGGCTAGAAGTTTCAGATCTTGGGGCTAGAATGCCTCCCCTAACTACTCGCGTTGTGTCCTTGGGCAAGGCACTTTTTCCCGGTTGACTACATGGGGGGGCACGATGATGCCGTGTGCTAAGGCGTACTGCACGTCGATGGTGCACATGTCTTCAACCGCTGTAACCGTGCTTGAGCGGAGCTTGAACAGAGTTAGAATGTTGAGGAGCTGACAGTTGCTCGTCGATGCTCGATGGTTCCCTCTGGGTACCCCGACTTCCTCCACCCGGAAAACTGTCACGGTCACAATTAGCCATTGTGCATAAGCACGTGACCTCAAACACCAGTAAATAAATAAATACTCCCTTATCGGTGGGTATTCATTTTCCATTGATTTCACTCAAAAGTTCACTCTCGTCGTTACTTTAAGTCAGCAGTCGACATTTTAATAAAATGTCCAGTGACGTAACGAGTAGCATGGCCTAATTTCATAAGAAGGATTTGAGGTTGTTGTTGACGTCATGCGAGGAGTTTTTTATGAATTTGGATGCCGATCAAAAACATTCCTGAACAGTTAGAGGCCTTAGTATATTTGCTACCGAATACGGGACCAAGTAAAACTTATGAGCACAAAGTGATGACCGTTACAATACAGTCAACATGGACTTTTCGTAATCCACGCGTGGACTTTGATGCCCACGCATGCGTTAATCAGGTAATAAAAATCATCATCAGAAATATTTAAATTAATAAAGCATCGGTTTGTACCCGGTTTGTACCCGGTGCTTCATTGATTAAATTTTTAATTATTCCTATAATTAGTGTTTGGAATCTGATATTATTGTCTCCGTGGAAATATTGCCCACCCGTGGAAAGTGACCAATCCACGGCGGCTGTTCTGTAAGTAAAATAAGTATATGAAAAATATGACTGAAAATATATAGAGGATATCTACACTATTCTTGTGAATATCGGGAATTATCTCATGAGTGTGGACCTGAAAGTTTTATTTTTCACGAGCGCTTGCGCGAGTGAAAAATAATACTTTCAGGCCCACACGAATGAGATAATTAAGCGCGAGTGAAAAATAAAAATTTCAGGTCCACACTCATGAGATAATTCCCGATATTCACTAAAATAGTGTAGATTTTCTTTTTATTATATGCTACTTGACATTTTACTGTGCACTATTCAGCCCAATTTCACTGCAAACAGTTATGTTTCAGGACGACGTTCAAGGCGACGTCATGCGCCGAAACGTAACGTCATTTAGGAAGGTGCTGAAACAAATTCACCGTGTGAACCTAAAAGTATTATTTTTCACTCGCGCAAGCGCGCGTGAAAAATAAAACTTTCAGGGCCACACTCATGAGATAATTGCAGATACTGACTAAAATTGAGTAGATTTTCTTTTTATCATATGTTATGAGACATTTCATTGCACAATATTCAGCCCAATTCGATCCCAAATGCGTACCTTTCAAAACAATAACAAAGATCACCTGATCGTTCCTTCAAGGCGACGTGATGCGGCGTAGCGTGACGTCATTTAGGAAGCTACCGAGAACTATTTCTCGATATCTATCGAGTCGATAGATATAAATAAATATCTTTTAGATAATTTGCGATAATTCACAAGCTAGTATATAATAAAGATGCTTTCTAAATAATATTTTAAAGTTCACACTGATACATTTAGTAAAAGGTTTAGAAACCTAATGTATAAAGGCAAACTTGTGCGTGTATTACGTTCTAATGTTTTTAGTCTAAAATTCCTTTCTGATGGAAGTCCTTTAGCAGTGTCGAAGCTTTTCGCCGTTCCGGTGAGGATAGCCCCATATTTTTCGCCAGACCAAAATACTGATTACGACAGATTTCTGACTGATCAACCAAATCCAGTACCGGAACCGTATTTGCACCCAAAACAATCAAATCCAGTACCGGAACCGTCTTTGCACCCAAAACGGATTACTTTCGAAACGTCAAGCTCAAGGTATGCTTCAGCCAGAATTCCACTTCACTTCCATTCAACCAAATTTACCAACAAGAAGCCTAAAAAAATTCCTCCCGACCCAGAGCCAAAGCGTTCCCACAACACTATGAGTGGGCGGGTGGTCTCCCCCCCCCCCACCCCACACACACACTTTCCAAACACATACATATAATTCATCCTGAAATCTACACTGCACTGTTTTTCTATTGGATTGAAGTGAATTTAATAACATGATAATTAAGTACAACGAATCGCATTAAATTACGTTTTGGGAAATTGACTAACTGTCTTTGGTTTATCGCATATCTGTCTTGCGGGGAAACAGATTCAAGAGTCTGGGGTCGGTATAGTAGACAGCAGATTCTCGACCAGTCATATGTGACTCTCTACACCATGCTCACAATATTCACGAAGCAAATTGCACTCCATCCCTCCATGTGACATGGACACACGGTGGAAGATACGTGTAACTTGGCCCATGATTTAAAATATTAACCTAGCTATCCATGACTATTTCAGTAGTATGTCTTGTATGTTTCACCCCTAGGTTGTGGACCTCGGTGGGGGACGTAGGACATGAGGTCATGTCACGTGATCCAGTAGCGCTATGTTGTGTTGTTAAGGTAACACGCGTGAGCGTTCACCTTGTGACGTCATCTCCATATTGATACGTGGTGTTAGTGCGCCCTCCTGGCCTCATTCGATAAAAAAGAGATGCCGAAGGTCCGTCGTTCGTTATTTATGGGTGGTGGAATTGGGGTGCCATTGGTCGTAATGATAAAGTAAACTTATTGGATGATCTAGATAAATGAAACAAAAACAAGAGAACTCGGAATTGGATCAGAATTAAGCAGAACAGACCATAAAAGATAAATATAGTAACAATAAGCAAAGCTGTTCCACATGATAGTCTCTTCTACTCTACTGGAGTATACTGCAGGACAAATGAAGATGGTCGGGTAGACGAAAATAATTGCATAGATAGATAGAAGCAGAGGATTCTGAAAGAATTCGAAATAGAACAACTTGTCGGGTTGTTTGTTTTAATTCTACGAATCTGGGAACTACTTTTACTCGATCGAAAATACACTTCGAACATACCCCTGTCCTATAGGAAGGTTTGGTGTAACATAGCAGCCACGTGCCACAATAGAAACCTCCAGGCATACAAAATGGACGGCGGAAACACGTATCACCTTAACAACAGGCGATGCGCATGCGCACTACCACCACGTATCGCTATGGGGAAGACGTCACAACATGGCCGCTCACGCGGGTTACCATGACAATACAACATGGCGCCACTGGGTCACGTGACATTCCGTCTCTTCCGAGGTTCCTAGGAGATCCCCCAACCTAGGAGTGAAAATACGAGACATACTGCATAACCCCCCCCCCCACCAAACCCCCACCCCCCACAGACACACACACACACACACCCGTCAGAGCTAGTTCATTAACATCAAACTGCGACTTCGCCAGACTTATGTTTTGTTTTTGTTTTTATAGATGTTTGGTGTCGTTATCTGGAGTTTAATATTATCTAACAATCATATACATTTGGCTTGAAAACCACAAGAAACGGTACGTATCACATAATGTGTTCCGACTCCGTATCATATAGACAACTCATTCTGATTCCGTAGCATATAGATGACTCGTTTTCGGGAACGCAATGGCATATCATAGCAGGCGCATGAATACATTCGATGTGCGTTGCAATCAGCTCAGTCGATCACTGCACTGAAGTGATCGACTGAGCTGATTGCTTGCAAAACAAAACAAAATTCCTTACCACTGGCGAGAGAACTATTAATAGACAATGAACCCCCCACCCCACCCCCCCCCCCCCCCCCGCCACGCGCACACAGACTAAATAGAAACCGCACAATTAAATATTATGCACTTGTAAATTCAAGCGTATCATCATAGGAAGTGACACTGAGATTGAATAATTTTACAACACACCCTAAATTGGGGTGACCGCGTTACTCATTGTTTGTTAAAGTTCACCATAAAATTGTTCCATAAAATATGGGTCTTTTGTAAAATTGTTCTCCCTCAACATTATATCCCAAAACTGCATTAATAATTTAGGATTTAATATGTTTTTGTGACAGAATTGTTAGATAAATGAATTATCAAGTTAATGTGCATTCCCCGTGATTTGCATGATATGCTCGTTGAGATCCCATTCTGGACACCACCTCGAAACTGATAAAAATCACAGGACATGCACATTATCATGATAATCGGTATTTATCATCCAAATCCACGTTAGACAAATTAATTCTAACATGCTTCGCAAGAGTAGGCTTACTTTATGCTCGCAAATCTGACTGTCTATATTATCTATTATCCACATTCCTAGATGAAATAGTTACAACGCCTCAACCGTGTAAATCGCAGTGGTCCGCGTGTATGTTTCCTTCCTTACACCCACCGGACCGAAAAAGAAGCTTTTGAAAAGTCAATGATTTTTTTATATATTTAGGGAGAGATACCACACGAGATTTTATCCCCTTGGATTTGAGGTGACATGCAGGGATAAAGATAAACTGTTACATCAGGACCAATACATATCATTAATTGACAGAAGTAAGGTCATTTGGATTTGTTTTCAGAACCATAGGCGTATGAGACAAGGGGCGGTTGCCGCCCTCTAGGGAAAAATAATTCAGCTGTAACCATAGGATAGCTTATGCCTGGCATGTTTAATGGGGAAGTCGACTGGAAACACACATACTTGACTACAGTTTTTCGCAGAGATCAGTTGTCATGGAACATGCCTGCATGTCTGAAGAATGTCCGGCCTGAGTAAGTAATGACCAAAATACTGTTATCTATATAATAGTTGTTACTAGTTATCATAGAGTACGATTAATGTCAACTTTAATCGATTATTCCTTTTCAAAAACTCGATCATGAAATTTAATGATCGTGCCAGCTCTATAAAAGCTGAATTAGGTTAAGTGTACTCACGTCCTGCAACTTGTTATGTTGTAGACAAATCACTTTCCTCAACGACGTGCAGGTTGGTTTTTTTTCTTACCCAGTCAAGGATGTGTCGACAGGATGGGGCAGAAGACAGTAGTGACACCAAGACTTTCGACCAGCTATTATTGATAATATCCGTCTTACCCTCTGTAGAAAATACTCATATTGGTCAAATGAAACTTCCGCATTCCTTTTTGAAGCGTAATATGAGATGAGAGTGTGTTCCTTGCTAGCAAGTTTTGCCAATGGGAGACATTCTTTTGCACTCTCCAGTATCGTATCTCGTCAGACAGCAGTTCTTTAATACTGTGTCGCTCAGAGACCTATTTTACATCACAAACACCAATAAAATTCTGCTGTTTCTTGCGAACCGTTTTAATCAATTTTGAACAGTTTTTGTATTTTTAAACGCTCAGGATTTCATATCTATTCAGCAGGTTGGCTTGCGCAGTATTTTGTTAAAACAATTGGGACCAATACTATAAAGTTTTGGCAGTTGTATTTCCTAGAATTGTACTTTTTATTTATGACTTTAAATGGGTTGAAATGAACCATTATCTTTATGACTTTAAATGGGTTGAAATAAACTGTTATCTTTATGACTTTAAATGGGTTGAAATGAACCATTATCTTTATGACTTTAAATGGGTTGAAATGAACCATTATCTTTATGACTTTAAATGGGTTGAAATGAACCATTATCTTTATGGCTTCAAATGGGTTGAAATGAATCGTTATCTTTATGACTTTAAATGGGTTGAAATGAACCAATATCTTTATTACTTTAAATGGGATGAAATGAACCATTATCTTTATGACTTCAAATGAGTTGAAATGAACCATTATCTTTATGACTTTAAATGGGTTGAAATGAACCATTATCTTTATGGCTTCAAATGGGTTGAAATGAATCGTTATCTTTATGACTTTAAATGGGTTGAAATGAACCATTATCTTTATTACTTTAAATGGGATGAAATGAACCAATATCTTTATGACTTCAAATGAGTTGAAATGAACCATTATCTTTATGACTTTAAATGGGTTGAAATGAACCATTATCTTTATGGCTTCAAATGGGTTGAAATGAACCATTATCTTTATGACTTTAAATGGGCTGAAATGAACCATTATCTTTATGACTTTAAATGGGCTGAAATGAACCATTATCTTTATGATTTTAAATGGGCTGAAATGAACCATTATCTTTATGACTTCAAATGGGTTGAAATGAACCAATATCTTTATGACTTCAAATGGGTTGAAATGAACCATTATCTTTATGACTTTAAATGGGTTGAAATGAACCATTATCTTTATGATTTTAATGGGCTGAAATGAACCATTATCTTTTTCAAAGATGTGTCAATTTATCAGTTGGCATATATATATATAAATGCTAATGGTTAATTTTACTCAGTTATATTCATAGGTCAAAAATACATTTCTAGAAAATACAGTTGTTAAAATGTTTTAGTATTGGCTCCAGGTCCCAGTTTTTCATTATTGTTTTCACTACTATTTTTATTGCTCATGTTCTTTCCAGATTTCATCGACTCGTTTTATCTTATACAGTTAAAACTAGAGGTCCTGTCATGAAATGCGCACAAATAACACTTCAATCTGCGCGTTAATCTACCCGTTATGACCTTAGTAAGGCTACGAAATTCTGTACAAATGGCATGTGCACACGCAATGATTTAGCCAATGGGCATTCGGGTGACCTGGAGGTCCATTGGCAGAAATATTGCCAGTGTTTGTAATGAGTGATCAGGAGAGCCTGTCGTGTTTTGGATGCCATTCCATATGGCAATTGCGCACAATTCCTATGCACAATCAAACCTAGATAAGCCTAGTTTTAACTGTAGATGATACTGACCTTTTATAACGCATACTTTTCATTACCTCGAGATAACCTTAAATACTGATGTGACAAAGCCACCAATAAATAAAAAAATAATATATACCCTAAACTAGTTTGAGAACTGGAAAAATATTTACATGCAAGTACAAAACAAATTAATGAAATCTAATAGTATAATATTCTCGACTCGGAAGGAGGTCTCTCGTCATAGAAGCCTTAATATATTTACAAAAAATGCTTCTGCTGTGACTGCAACAATCAAGCTTCCAGGTCACCAGACCAAACCTGTTCTACGCTGTTATGAGCTATTTGTTTATTGACGTTTCGTGTATTTTACACATAGACTTTCGTTCATTTACTATAACAGTCCTTTACATACACAGATATCATTTACTATCCAGTCAGAGATATTGAAATAAATTAATATTTAATTAACATTGAAACTATTAAAATGTTACAACAACCAGGGAAACTACGAGGCATGATAGTAAAACTACAGCTGTCTAGGGAGGTCCATCCATACTTATAAACACATTAAAGAGTCTATCAAATCAAATAAAGATTTAGAAACATTTCTTGTGTTGGTTTAAAGAAAATGAATGCTTATCGAATATTTTCTATTCACAGGGATGGAATATTACATATGGTCTGAAAGCGACCTACGGTTCGCTTATCGACCAAATAAAATAGCCCCAGCTGATTGAAACTAAACATAGGCGATGGAGTATTTCAGGGCTGCACTGGTTCCAGGCCCTAACAGCCCCATATTACTTACATAATTAGACTGGTGCCTCGAGAGTTTGAGTACAAATGTGCGAACAAAACAAGGTGCAGGGTTTCGATGTCAGTAGTGCTTTCACAAAACTAATGCCAAAGCACTGCACAAAATATCCACTCCAGTCTACATGCGTACAAGTATAAATGTCTTCGTGTCAACAACATTTTATTATGTTCTTTCCACAGTCCGATAGCCAAGTGCTAACTTTTCATTGAACCTAATTTTGACGTATACAGTTTATTTCTCAACGATTTTTATTAGTTCACACAACCCTTATACTTAAACCGAATGTCGTACAACATCCTAAAAATCACATACGACAAAAACTCAAATGGACAGAATCCCATACAAGGGTGAACAAAATCCCACACATAAGTGGACAAAATCCCATACTGAAAAAGTGACAACGGTTTGAAATGTGTTTGCTTTATCCTTATAATTAAAAGAAAAACTATACAAAGAGCATTCAGAACAACACATGATATATTTCATAGAACAGTTGAAGCAAATACAACATTATAAGTTTCGAAGACCCCTAAGGATAATAAACATTGTGCACCAACGAATTTACCTTTTTCAAGACGAAATCGTAAACACAAGCTTGATTTGAGGACGAGAGTTTAACAAGCA
Source organism: Pictodentalium vernedei (assembly GCA_031216915.1). Taxonomy (NCBI): domain Eukaryota; kingdom Metazoa; phylum Mollusca; class Scaphopoda; order Dentaliida; family Dentaliidae; genus Pictodentalium; species Pictodentalium vernedei. The sequence goes on from CM062291.1 coordinate 451,093,744, forward strand.
AGATAATTAAGTCTTATGATACTGATGTTATATTGCATTCTAGTTTAGTGTCACCAACTAGAGCTTATCTTTACTACTTGAGGGAGACCAATCAATATTGTCAACGTGCAGCCCTAAGGCTGCCTGTTGAAAATATTGATTGTTCTACCACACAACGTGAATGAAGAACTATTTACTTCATGGATGTAGGTCGTATCACGGTCCTTGGCTTGAAAAGCGGCCGCTCGGGTTAAGAAGGTAAATCAATTTCTGTGATCGGAACAAAGTCCCAAGTTGACAATGTGCAGGCCCATTATGAAAAATTACATTGACACTCATCTATAACACAGAGATTGTTGACCAAATGATGGAAATGGTACTCGTAGGAAATACGAAAATGCTAGTCAAATCATCAGCTAAATGTTCCATTACAGTACGGGTTTTATATTCAAGTGAGGCACACTTCACACTTCCACCTCAATGCTGAAGTGATTGCATGTGAAATTGAACTTGACTACAAACATGTGGTCGTCATCTCATAAGTAAAAAACTCGCAAGCAACAGTAGACAGTAAATTATTTGACTTCTTTATAAACAAGTGTTTGACCACCGAGGTGGTATTAGTCCCCAACGGCACTTTTGTGACATAAGGCGTTTTTGTCACAGAAGACACTAGAGTATATAAGCATCTTGGATTTAAAAAAAAAAATATTGAGCGTGCATAATCCCCTCACAACCCTTTATCCATGTACCATATATGAAAGGCGTAGCTTGAACCATGTTGGAGGGAGGGGTGGTAACATAAAATAGAGAAAAAAGCTTAAAAAACACAACAGAAATGGCTGCCATGGCGCCATCTTGAATTTTGGAAAAAAAATATTGAACATGCAACATCCCATTACAACCCTCTATCCATGTGCCAGACATAAAGTGTAGCTTGAACCATGTTGGAGTGAGGGGTGGTAACATAAAATGGAGAAAAAGGCTTTAAAAACACAACAAAAATGCCGCCATCTTGGATTTTGAAGAAAAAATGTTGAACATGCTTCATCCCCTCCCAACCCTCTATCCATGTGCCAAATATGCAAAGTGTAGCTTGAACCATGTTGGTGGGAGGGGTGGTAACATAAAAATAGAGAAAAAAAACTTAAAACAACACAACAAAAATGGCCGCCATTCCGCCATCTTAAATTTTGAAAAAAATGTTTTGAGTGTGCCTCATCCCCTCATAACCATTTATCCATGTACCAAATATGAAAGGTGTAGCATGGACCATGTTGGTGGGAGGGGTGGTAACATGAAAATAGAGAAAAAAAGCTTAAAAAACACAACAAAAATGGCCGCCATTCCGCCATCTTGGATTTTGAAAAAAAATATGAGAGCGTGCATCATCCCCTCAGAACCATTAATCCATGTACAAAATATGAAAGGTGTAGCTTGAACCATGTTGGTAGGAGGGGTGGTAATATGAAAATAAAGAAAAAAAAGCTTAAAAAACACAACAAAAATGGCCGCTATTCCGCCATCTTGGATTTTCAAAAAAAAAATTTGAGCGTTCATCATCCCCTCAGAACCATTTATCCATGTACCAAATATGAAAGGTGTAGCTTGAACCATGTTGGTGGGATGGGTGGTAACATGAAAATGGAGAAAAAAGCTTAAAAAACACAACAAAAATGGCCGCCATTCCGCCATCTTGGATTTTGAAAAAAAAAATTTGAGCGTGCATCATCCCCTCAGAACCATTTATCAATGTACCAAATATGAAAGGTGTGCCTTAAAGCATGTTGGAGGGAGAGGTGGTAACATAAAAAAACAGACAGACAGACAGACAGACAGACAGACAGACAGACAGACAGACAGACAGACAGACAGACAGACGGAGTGCAATCCTATAGTCCCCTTACGGTTCCCGCATATTATTGGGTGATTTCAGTTCCAATCACTTCGGTTGTCATTAGACTGAGCCTAACAGTTACGCTCTTTTCAACATCATTGAAGAACTGGATCTATTCGTGGTAAATAACGATAAAGACGTAACATACATAAGCAATAACCCACTCCATCAATCAGATATCATAGACCTGATTATCACAAGTAAATCACTAATCAGTCAAATGCAAGACATATTTGTAGGGGACGATGATCTAGGCAATGATCACCTGCCAGTGAACGCCACTTTGAAATGTAATACCGGTCCCACAAGACACCCTCCCATGAACAAGAGGTACCTATATAAAATTGACTGGGACCTCGTTAGAAAGATTATAGAAGTAAAAATAAATTCAAATGGCCCCTTAAATGCCAATAAACTAGAAGATTCCTGCACCAACCTTTACGATGTTATCAGCAATACACTACAGTACGTTACAGTACGTGGAGAGTGTATTATCACTAAATCACTCGCAGAGTAGGGATTCCACCCAAGTAATAATTGCAAATTTGTTGCAAAGCATTACCAGCACAAGCAAAGTTTCAGACAATGGACCTCCGGGTTAAACCCGGAGGTCCATTGGCTGAAACATTCCTTGTGTTTTTGTCGATATGTACAGAATTGGAAAGTTATAGCTCGGGTGATAACCCCACTCCGCGGGTGATTTAGTTACAATCCACTCTCCACGTACTGTAGGTGAAATCTGTCCCCAGCAAAAAGTAAAGCGACGGTTAAACAGAATAACCCAAACAATACTTCAAACAATTAAACAGAAAAGGAGACGCTTTCCCAGCTTACCAGTCAGAAAATGGTCGAATAAAAAAGCACAACTCAAAACCGCGTATAATCACCAACACAGAGAAGTAAAAGATGGCTATAGCCAACGACAATAGCAACAGGAAATCTAAAAGGGCTGAAAGAAACAAAAAAGTTATGGGATACACTTAAAACTCTTACTGGCCAAAAGAGCTAAAGTGCCAATAATAATGTGACGACGCTCATCGACAGAACTATGTTCCCGAACGATAAGGCAAACGCCAGCGCTTTTGTCGAACCTGTAAAGAAAGCCCATCTTTCACAAGAAGGGGATAGATTTGACAACGATTTCAAAGGGAAAGTAAATAAATTTGTCCAAGATAACAACTCAATTTTCAATGAAACAAACTTCGACCCAAAGCCTGAAGATGGGGACGATCATGACTTGAACGAACCAATCAGCAATGAAGAGATCATGGGTACAATTTGAAAACGCAAGTCATCTTCGCCCATCCAAGAAGCTGAAATCTCTTACAAAATACCGAAATAGTGTCCCGACACTTCTAAACTGCTGTCTCTCCTGTGGGTTCTTCCCAGAATTCTGGAAAGTGGCCACAGGAGTCATGATACCTAAACCAGACAGAGACATTACCAACCCTGCTAACTACCGCCCAGATTAGCTTGCTTATCTGTAATGGAAAAATATTTGAGCAGATAACAGCGTTCTGTGAATACGATATAGGAACAGCACTTGTCTTGGATGTAGAAAAAGTGTTCGACTCGGAATGGCACAATGGCATGAGATACAAATTAGAGGAAATGGGATTACCTACTAAAATTCTGAGGATAATATGATCATTTCTAACTGACCGGAAAATTAAGGCGAAGGTTTACTGCGAGGTGTCAGTGGAAGTAACACTCGAAGCGGACACACCACGGAGGTCGTTCCTAAGCCCGCGTTTTATAGTATATGTGAATGATCGAGATAACGTAGGGAAAAACCATGTTGAACTATCGTAGTTCTCAGACGACAAAAGCATGTGGACGGCCAGTAAGTCGCTAAACATAACTAAAAAGAACTTTAGAACTGGTGGGCCTTATGGCGCATCAAGCGCAATGCCGACAAAACTCAGAGTTACAACGAGACCAATTTTTTTAGATTTATACGGGATCGCAAACTCAGTCTAAACAGTCACGTAAACTACATTACAGTCAGAGATACTAAACGTATTCATTTTACGAGGATGATTTGAGGTAAAAATTGGGGAGCAAACAAAGACGTTCTTTCAAGGCTTTTCAAATCATTTATACGGCCAGTATTAGTATATGGTTCTGTAATAACAAGTGACTTGAACAAAACCAACATTCAAAAGCTTCAGAGAGTTCAAAACCATGCCCTGCGTGAGGCACTTGGAAAGCCCATGGGGACACCGATAAAGTAACTTCATGAGCGAGCAAAAATAAAAACTATTAAAACGCGTTTAAATGATTTACAAAGCAAAACTCTCAAAAGACTCCAACATAGTGAATTAATAGTAGAGCAAAACAAGCACATCCCTTAACATAAAAACTAAATGATCTAAAGATCACCAGACGAGGATATAGCAAGTTATCATAATTAAAGTCGCTTGATTTGGGTTCTATCAAAACGACTACAGAACACAAGTCAGTGAGGTTTACATCTTCACTCAAACAAACCTTAAGCGCGTAGTTAATAAGCACTGCCTCGCCGTGGTATGCATCACCACAACGCGTTGGAAGGGGCCGGGTATTTGGTGTAAATAACATGGACCGGCGGCAGGTGACGATACGCGCAAAAGCTTGCCTCTGCTGCCAGCCGGAGATGCAAACAGCGGACAAATCTCCAAATGCAGTCTGACTTTCCATCCCTGCAGTATCAGTTTCGGGTAGGGATGACTGGCTAGCCCACCCGCATAGCATTTGTCGTTCTGAACGGTACAGTGTACTAAGAAGGCAGCTACATCTGCAACCTCTACAAGCATCAGAAAATCATACAATTAATCAATTTGCATGAGTCAATTAGGATTGCATCGCTACTCGTTGAAAACTCTAGGATCGTGTCTGTGAGGATTGCCTAGCAACTATGCGGGTGGGGGAGTGGTCTACGAAGAAACGCCCCTCGTTCCATCAATAGCAACAATCACGGAGCAGTCGCAATATACTAATGTAACCTCTCATCCTTCTGTACCTATAACTTCTCAAACTGAATACTCTCAAATTTTCTTGAAACACTCTAACCAAATATACGCGTGGAGAAAAGTAGGATGGATTCGAACAAGCTTCCTAACAACGTACACAGGCAACCATCAAACACCAACCAAGAATTGAATCAAGCTTGTGTGGTTGGGACCAGTGCATAGTTTAACCCTTTACCTAACCTGAAAAGCAGACGACACTTGCAAAAATAATTCTTGAATAACTAATTTGTTTCATTTTTTGTCTCAAAAACATAGGTTATGACCCCTTGTTGGAACGAGCTCGACGAGCTCGTTCCAACGAGGGGTCATAACCTATGTTTTTGAGACAAAAAATGAAAAAAATAATGAAAATTAATTGGCGATTTTTCAGAATAGCGCAGGCCGGTTTTGGCCGTTACGTTAGGTAAAGGGTTAAATAAATAAACATATAAATACAGATACAAATATACAGAACCAGAGCGGCAGAGAGCGAGTGGCGCAGGGATACCACGAGAGCCAGTTGGCTCGAGTGGTATCCCAGCGTCACACGCTCGAGTCCAGTACTCGTTAACTGATGCAAACATAAGTGTGGTTCTGTTTTTATTACACACATAACCCTGAAAAAGAATTTACTGCCATTAATCACAAATTGAATTAAATAGTCGACGATTTGAACGGTTGAAATTATGAATTTTACTGAGAAAGGTCTATTTTGTCAGAGAAACAGTCTTAAGTATTTGACCTTGCCATTTGTAGAATCACTGGTGATTCATTAAAGTTTCAACAAAATATTGGTCTGAACACTCAAAACTCAAAAGATTGCGTTCAACATACCAGACATCACAAATTATGAGCTCTAAAATGTGTTTTGAAAAGTGTGTGTGCAGGCATCATTATATCTGGGGGATGGAAAATGTACAAGTAATTTAATTGAAATACCGTACGAACTGGCCACTTGTTTAAATTTCATGCTTTTGAAAGTGAAACTAAAATAAAATTCGGCCTGACTATACATGCACTAGGCTATCGTATATGAACATCGGTCATTTCTGTTGTGCACTGTAAGTAAATTACACACTGGACGAGAAAACACATTTTTGTGCAATATTTAACCTTCGGGCGCATTCATTCGATCGTGTTGAGTAACTGAGTCAATTCACGGCGACCTCTGCTGTCTTGGTAAGTTAGCACTTTATTTTTCAACATTATAAAGTCGCTGACTTGAAATTTAGCCTTCTTTTACCTCAAGTCTTGATAACCTTTGTTTGAAATGGGCTGCACTTACAATAAATGCTTTAGGTTGTCCACATTTACTGCAGGTATACAAAGGGGGAAATATATTGTACGATAACTGCAAGAAAATGTCATGTTGTTGTGACGGAATTAGGGTTAATGTCTATCGATCTATGATCGTAAGCTAGGACTAGTCGTTCTGTTAACTAATAGAACTGCGAAGTCCCACCATCCCATGGCTTTTTGGTTTCTTTTCACAAATGAAATTATATGCTGGTTCCATATTGTTTCAGCTTCCAGTAACTTCACGAATCTTGTACAAGTGGACTAATGGCAATAATGTATCGAACTCTTGATTCAAACATCTATCATTTAATTTTACAACTACATTAATATTATGCCGTCTCCCTCTGGCTATTTACAATACATAAAGTAACACAGTTCACACCTTAGAGCTTCACAACAGTGGCGACATCCATCTGAAAACTTGTGCGCATGTCTACAGCGTGTGATGAGGCAGGAGACAACATGGCTCAGACGCCCAGAAAACGGTGCTCATATTCACAAATTTTCTGATGCAACACTTAATCACGCGAGTAAAAGTCAGCGGAAAATTTCGAGAAAGTCCTCCACGTGGCAATCGCCATTTTTGGACTTTTGTGCTGCCATGCAGACTTTCGGTCAGTCTGCATGCAGTCCGTGGCATCTCTACATCAACATAATATTCTACCGGGTGCCTTTTAACCGTCAGAATGTCCTGGATGAATGTCAACTCTGCAACGCAGCATCACCTGATAACTGGTGATTTTCCACCAGGAGCATGCTATGATTTTTTGAAAGATCGAACAATAACATCCCAGAAAATACTGCAGACTGTTATTACACTTTCCATCAACAATACTGGTCTACAATGTTATGCCTGGTATTGTCAACAGAACACCTGGCGTCCACTCCTATGTGGTAACTCAAAGTACTTCTGTACTCTGATCGCCAGCTAGTATAATTTCCTGTAATTTCAACTTTATTAAAACTGTTCATAAAATACGAGTCCAATATACAAGATAGAAATTGTCTATTAATTCCTGTATTACCCTACAATAACAGCTGTAGCTATTCTCTCGAGCTTGATTAACTCATGTGTGCTAATTTTGAAAAATTGTCTCCACAAGTAATTTAGTTTGTACACCTTCACAACCTTCCCACCCATGTACAAGGTGACAGCATTATCTCGAAAGCTCACGAAATGGGTATACAAAAGTCTTATTCAGGGGCTGAAAGAGAAATAATGGGGGCGAGGGGGGGGGGGGATTCTCACCAGTGAGCTCCAACTTATAATATAATATTTTCAACGCGGGGGTGAGAGTGCAGAAACCCCCACCCAGTCTCATACACCCATGTAGCTAATTCATATAGGTGACATTCGATTTAAGTTTTGTTGCTGAGAATTGAAGCAAAATAATATTCTTGAATAAAACAGAAACACTAGCAAAAATCCTCAATTAGTTATTTAAAAATACACATCAATCTATGTCTAGAAAATATTGTCATATTGTCCATGTTTTAAATATTCTAATAATTATTTGTTTTAATTTCAGGGAAGTGCAATGCTCTGGTCAGAATACCAAACACAAGAGGGCCAGTTAGACACTCTAGCCAGAACTACATGTATTATAAACTACATTGACAATGATGCTGCTCTATTATCACAGACAAAACACAGACGGGTCTGGAGCTGTAATCATCGACACCATCGCGTGAGGCTCACATCACTCAACCAGTCCTCAATGCCCCACTCATCACCAGGATGCCTGAATAGCATCGAATTACCCGAGGCCCAAAAATTAACAGGGGACAAGGAAGGGATCCGCCAACCCTCCTAACACCAGACGTGAGGATGGATAGGATGGGAAGGATCTCTAACATTTATCTGGAAACATCATTCTATTTCAGTAACCATTCACCAATACCTTTATCCAATGCATCAGTTCCAGTTCTGTATTCTCTCAACCAGTTCCAGTTCTGTAGACAGCAAGTGGTGATAGGACATGGGATATGACCTTGAGTGGGTCAGTCAGCAGGTCCAGTCATGGGCACAAACAGAACAAGAGGTGACAGACAGGTCTCAAGTTCTGAAAACACTACCCGTCACTGCACACAAGACATAGCTGACAGAATTAACCACATTTTTACATCAGAGGGTTAAGTACTTACAGGACTCAAGGTACAGGTCACATACTCCCCAACACAGCACACGTGTGCTGTGTTGGTGGGTATGTAACTTGTACCCTGAGTCCTGAAAGTACTTAAGACGAAAAGACAATTCATTAAAATTTAACATTTATTTAAAATTATTTTCTATATTCTTCGAATTTAAATTTAGGAGTTCTAACATATTAATATACTCAACAACAACAGTTATTCACTGAGATTGGCAATGGATGAAAATGGCGTACAGATAAAATACTTCATGTCCTTGATATCATTGCAAAGACTGTCAAAGCACATTTTCCACACTGATTGAGAATGACTCAAATTGAGGCAAGGGTGCTATTCCCATCCCCATCAATAACTTATGTTAAGATTCTCTTATTTATATTATGTTTTATTTTGTTATAGGTTGATTACTTAGCTAATTAATGTTACTTTACTCATGTTAGATTTGTTATTTTATAATTTACAGAAGATTTAGTAAAATAATTTATTATTCAATGCCCCACAGTTCACACATGTGCTTGGGTGACTCTAGGGCCCTGCGAAGCTTCGAGTATTCGATTCGATGTCGACATCGCTTTGGTATTCGTATATCGATCTCGAATAGTTTGCCGATTCGTTAGTCAAACGAAGCTTCGAGGAAAATGAATCAGTGTTCGACAATGTCGATATCGGTTGAAATAAGGAGCGAACTCTTTTAGTTTTAATGTTTCTATCAGGAAAATAGTCAAATTCATTGCAAAATTCTGTCGTTTCACTTTCAGTTTCAGATTCCTAGAAAACCACACACCGCAAATTCGCTATTTATAGATTTCCAGGAATTCGTGTGAGAGTTATTCGCGGAATCCATACAACCGAAATATCCAGCTATGGGCCTAAGGCCTGCTCCCAGTCCCGGAATCTTCTAACACAATAATGAGGACATGTCGCCTGGAGCGCTCCCATTATTATGTTAGAAAACTGTGGGAGGAAAACCTCTGTAGTTTCTTTGCATTGTTCGGCGTTGGTACTTGGAAGTTGGAATGAAGTAAAAGCAATTTGTGTGAATGAGCACTGCGTCACTATTCGAGTTAACAATGCAGAAACTAACACAGTTTAACGCCTTCGCTGCTTTTGATGTATACTGTTTTATTGAGTTGAGAACGGACCGAAATCTACAAGACCCAAATTCTGATAATACAAAAACAACCAAACATTACAATAATGTATTTAGGCATGCTAATGTACATGAAGTTAGCGGCTGTAGCCGACTTCAGCCCATGGGAATTAATGTGCCACTTGTATTACATTTGTGCTTTTAAGTCTCATGTTTCAATTTAGTGGTTTGTCTTGAATGTCTCTGGGCAGTAACACCTTAATTTGTCCATATTTATGTCTTGAATTTATTGTCGGGCCAAGTGAACATCTGGATGGCCATTCAACGAGAAAGAAAATTACAACAACGCCAAGTTGTCAAGTTATGTCAACGATCTCTTCTCGCAGTGCTTTCCGAACATCTCTGCACAAGATAATGCCAGTTATAGTTATTTCTCGAGTTTATCCCGATTCGATTCGAGATTCGATTCGATGTCGACATCAGTCCCGATTCGATTCGAGATTCGATTCGAACATAAATTTCCCGATTCGCAGGGCCCTAGGTGACTCAAGTGGCAGAGTGAACTCCCTTGATATGCACATTTTTAAGAAATTTAAAACTATTAAAATGTTTATTTGGTTATCTCCCTTAATTCACAAATTTATTAATTTATTTATTTATTGGTGGTTACGGTCACATACTTGTGCACAATGGCTAATCGTTGCCGTGATAGTTTTACGGGTGGGGGAAGAAGGAGTACCCGAAGATAACCACCGAGCATCGACGAGCAACTATCAGCTCCTCAACATTCCAAGTCTGTTCAAGCTCCGGTCACGCAGGGTTTCAGCGGTTGAAGACATGCCCACCATCGATGTGCAGTACGCCTTAGTACACGGCGTCATCGTGCCCCCATGTAGGTAACCGGGATAATGATTGATTGAAATGCAGTGCCCGGTCCATGTGAACACACACGATGGCTTCCAACCAAGTATGATATGTGAAGTGACACAGTGCCATACAGTCCCTAACTAGTACACTTTAGTTAGATCATTTATAATTTATTATCAGTTAATAAATGCGATTGATTAAAAGGCAGTGGCCAGTCCATGTGAGTAGACACTATGGTTTCCAACCAGGCATCACAAGTGATTTGACACAACGTCATACAGTCCCTAACTAATACACATTAGTTAAATAATGTGTAACTTATTATTAGTTAATAAATATGATTTATTAAAATGCAGTGGTCAGTCCATGTGAATAGACATTATGGCTTTCAATCAAGTATGACATGTGAATTGGCACAATGCCATACAGTCCCTAAACAGTACACTTTAGTTAGATAATTTATAATTTATTATTAACTAGTAAATTTACTAGCTTAAAATGCAGTAGTCCGTCCACGTGAATAGACACGATGGATTCCAGCCAGGTATGATATATGAATTGACACAATGCCATACAGTCCCTAACTAGTACACTTTAGTTAGATATTTTATTATTAGTTAATAAATATGCTTGATTAAAATGCAGTGGTAAGTCCACATGAATAGACATTATGGCTTCCAACCAGGTATGACATATGAATTGACACAATGTCATAGAGACCTAACTAGTAAACTTTAGTTAGATAATGTATAATTTGTTATCGGTTAATAAATATTATTAATTAAAATGCAGTGGTCAGTCCACGCGAATAGACACTATGTCGTCAGACCAGGTATGACATGTGAATTGACACAATGCCATAGAGACCCTAACTAGTAAATATTAGTTAGATAATGTATAATTTGTTATTAGTTAATAAATATTATTAATTAAAATGCAGTGGTCAGTCCACGTGAATAGACACTATGGCTTCCAGCCAGGTATGACATGTGAATTGACACAGTGCCCTGCAGTATTTAACTAGCACACTTTAGTTAGATGATTTAATATATTATTACTTAATAAATATTATTGATTAAAATGCAGTGGTCGGTCCATGTGATTATACACTGTGGTTTCCAACCAGAAAAAGCTACTATCAGCTAACGATAGCAATTAGTGATTAACTGATTAATTTAATTACAAAAATTTACATTTTATCTCATTCTTCATTTAGGCACAGAAAGTGAATATGTTAGCATGATTTGTGAAACATGTAGAAAATATCAATACTCCAAGTGCTAACATAATATCCTAGCAGATTAATTGCCAATGAAAAATATAACTTTCGCTTCAATAACTGGAAGGCCTTATCCAGTCAAGACAAATCTCACTTGTTCCCTAAGCACTGTTGCCTATAACATTCCAAGCTCAATGCATGTCATCAATGCAACAAGAACATTTTGCACCACAGATTTACAGTCCAATATAGATTCCCAAAACTGATCCAAAATAAATCTTCCAGATTTGATGAATTCACCCAACTCCTGTAACTTCAAAGTACTTAAATATTTTACTACTATTATTAGATTTTAAGCACTCAAAGTTCAGACACCAAATTGTGATCAAACATTATAATTTTCAGTTAGCCTATAACATAATTTCAAGCTACAGCTGGGTGCCGTATGTACTATACCGTCAGAAATGGACGCTCAACAACTTTACTTAAATTATGCTCAATTTAAACCTCAATTAATCTGATAACATATTACACCCTCACCCCGCTACTTCTCAGTACTCACTATGTTATCATAATTATATTTCTTACCTTCCGCTGGAATTACCAAACTTGAAGGAGTTTAAACTTTAATGGGAGTTCTCTGGAATCACCAAACGCTCACCTGATATTTTGAAAACACCGCTTTTTATACTATAAATACGCCCGACCGGATATATTTACTGGGGTGACAGCGAGGACATGTGACCCCACGAGCACAGTTACTCGGAATTTCCATTCACAAAATCATGAAATCTACAAAATGCTATAAAAACATTATGCAAAGTTATAGAATAATAAACAATGCATCGAATGAGACCCACATGACGCAGGTAATCAGTTTCATCAGTTTCCCGAAGTCTGTCAGCCGCCAGAATTCTGCAACTGAAGGAATCCATCTCTAAGTGTCAAAGTTGACTGAACGTAGCATTGCTAACACGTGAAATCCACGGTGCCGGTTATAAACATGACAGCGTATTCGATAATGAAATTTCGCATAAATACATTAAATAGCTCAAAATGAGAAAGATCAAGCAAATATTGGTTGATCAGTACGTTCAACTTCATAAGTTACATCGCTTTGACGGACTGCCATAATCTAAAAATATATTAAATACTCTCCGAATATCGAGTCAAAATCATGTACTCGGGATATTTTACGATGGGAATCCCATAGTCCCTTGCGCATCCCACTAGGTATTCATCTAGAGGTCTGCTATCAGCCTCAGCCATTTTAAAATGGCGGATCAAATAGAGTAGAAGAATGAGGTTTCTCGGTAGGGAGTAGAAATTGTTCTGCTGTGTAATTTAAAATGATCAGATCTTTCCCATTTATGTCCCAATCTTTTTTTCGAGAGATTTCGCGCGGGTGTCACATCGATAATTCACGTTTTGATGTCAAATGTTTATTTCTAAGTTCGGCATAGCATTTCGGTATAGCGTATCGTAAAGTACGCCCGATACCCGCCGTTTGACACCAACCACACTACTGTACTGCAATTAGTTCAAAAGTTGCAGCTGATTTTATCTTTTCGACCCCCCCCCCCCACCCGGGGGTAGGCCTCACCCACGGGCAGTGGTTGTATGGGACTTCTCGTACAAAGTAATACGGCGGAATGGCGAAAGGACACAATTTCTCACTTTAAAATAAAGAAATTATGAGTATCGACAATGATGAATGAAAATCCCGGTCCAGTTCCCAAGTACAGGTAACAGGATGTTCAAATGTTTATTTCCAAATTCCAGGTGTGGTATCACTACCTCACATGATGCATCTGAAAATTAGGTCCATGACTATTATAGTAATTCCAACTGCACCCCATGCTGCAGGTAATTTTCTCCCCCCCCCCCTCCCCCTCCTCCCCCTCCCATCCAACCCATTGCCCACACACCCGTGGGGTAGAAGTTTACAAAACGTTCTGCCATTTATTCTTCCAAGTTGAAAGAATATATACAAAAGAGAGAACTAGGAATTCAAATGTTCTTTAACATATTTTTTCAGCTCATTCAGATTTACATGTTAAGACAGTGGCGGCGCTACGGGGGTGGAGGTGGGGAGTAGGGGGCCTGCTCCCAACTTTCCCCCCCCCCCCTCCAAATCAAACCTAAAATTGCTATATGACCGTGGTTTTCCCACCCAATAGCACACCCTCAAACGGTACATAACAATACACATCATGTCAGGTGTTGTAGAAATGCTCAGATATCGCTCTCAGGGCGTCCAAATATGATATTCTTTCATGGGGGAGATCCCCAGACCCTCACATACGCGAGGGGGACAGCCCTCCCCTACCATCCTCCAGCTAAGGCCTGCGGGCTTTGGGAGATGCCTTCGGCATTTCGACCTTGACCCCTTCATATCTTACTTAGTTAGCCCCCACCCCCACCCCATCCCCCCCACCCACCCCAAATTGAAATTCTGGCGCGCCACTGTGTAGAGAACAGGTATTAAAATATCAACCTGACATTCACCGATTCGATAAAAATGAATGTAAAGTCTCTAGTGGAATGCCACTCGACTGGTGTTTTAGTGACCAACCAATCTCCAGATACATTTATGTTTAGATAAGTGCATTTATTAATTTTGCTGATATATCATAAATAGTATTTTGCTTTTGCTTTTCATAAATGAGTATTTATATTTTTGTGTATTGTTACATTCATTTTTATCGAATAGGTGAATATCAGGTTGACATTAATTTTTACTTTACATGTATATCTGAATAAGTTGGAAAAAAAACATTATATTACTGAACATTTGCATTCCTGGTTTTTCTTTCGTATATTTTCTTTCAACCTCACATGGAAGAATAAATAGCAGCACGTTTTGTATACTTCAACTCGAAAGGTATGTATGCAATGGGTTGGGTGGCGCGAGAGAGTTTTTTTTTAACTTTTTTTATTTCTTTGTTTTTTTTTTTGGGGGGGGGGGGGGGATTCTGCTGCATTTAAAAGAAGTGTGATCAAGCGATGCAGTTTGTATTACCATTACAGCCATGGAACTTATGTTCAGATCCATCACGTGAGAACGTGATACCATAGCTGAAATTTGGAAATAAACATTTGAAAATCCTGTTACCTGTTCTTGGAAATTAGACCGGGATTTTCAGTCAGCTGTGTCGACATTTAAAACTTGTTTATTTTAAAGTGAAAAACTGTGTTATTTCGCCACACCATATCATGTTGTACGAGAAGTTCCTTACGTCCACTGTCTGTGGTTAGGCCACATACTCAGCGGTGTGGGGATCGGAAAGATAAAATATGTTGTAACGTTTGCGGCATTTGTGTAATTAGTGTCAAATTGACGGGTGTCGGGCATAGTTTACGTCACATTATGTTGGATGTTGAAATGAAAGTCCCGGTTCATAGATTTCGAAAATGAGGCAATCGCCCTCCCCGGGGGTGGTGGCGGGGCAAGGGCCTCAGGAAATAAGTTGTCGATAGGTACGCGTGTGATATATGAGGTGGCATCTCTCGGTGTATAGAGTTCGATTATGAGTCGATCGGTCCTCCTCCGAGTGTGTGGGTTGGGCAAGAGCATCAAAGCACATGTTTTTGGAAGGTAATGACGTCGGATAGCTAATGAAAAGTTTCGACGCGTAGGGTTTGAAAATGAAGTGACCGACCCTTTCCGATAGTTTTGGTGGGTCATAGATTGCAAGAATATAGTAAGTTTTCTGTAAAAAGTGAGCTCCCTGTGTTTTTTTCTGTTTCATCTGACTTCAGTTTTTTATGTGATTTCATCGCACGTTATTAAACTACTTTGAATTGTTCTGCATGCTGGTAAATCTGATGCATACGTCATTCATCTAATTTGCTCAAGGTAATGTTTTATGTGTTTCCGTCACGAATGATGAATCGAATTATTAACCCCTGATAGTGAGTGAAGTTTATGAATAAATACTTTCTTTGTAATCGATTTTTAAAACACACTACTTACTGGCTGCTGTGAATATTGCACACTTCGAGTCTGATGGTTTGTTGTTGTTTTCTTGAGTGAGTGCCGTGATATATAGCTAAAGTGTTCCCTCTTTGAATTCATTTGGTGGTGAAGACACCCATCCAGCTGTCGATGATTGTATGAATGCAATACACGCAGTTACCAAATCAGTGTCGAAAAGTGGTCATATTATGGGGCACAAAATATCATGTAAGCCGGTAGGAATCATTCGACGACAGATGTATATAATTCTAATGTAGAATGGAATTCGAAAGAAAAATGGGGGGGGGGGGATTCTAATCTACATTTTGTTCGTGACAAAGAATGCCTATAAAAAGAAAGAAACAAATAGCACGTCGATCTGCGCGTTAATCTACGCGTTATAACCATAGTAAGGCTATCAAATTCGGTACATGTGGCCTTTGCACAAGCAATGCTTCAGCCAATAGACCTCCGGGTAACCTGGAGGTCCATTGGCAGAAACATTGCCTGTGTTTGCAATGAGTGACCAGGAGAACCTGCCGTGCTTTGGCTGCCATTCGATATGGCAAATGCGCGCAATTCCTACGCGAAATTACGCCTAGATAAGCGCACAGTTCATGACAGGTCTTCTAGTTTTAACTGTATAACAGCGGAGACTTGGGGAATATGAATACTTTGGAGTGAGTTTGTGTGTTACAGGTAGAGGCATATACAAAAAAAACACATAAATATCCTCCAGACAAAGGGGAAAATGATACCCAAATCAGTAAAAACTACCTGGAAGTGATAGCTTTAAAATGGTGTTCGTTTGAAAAAACATTTGGGAGAGGGTGAAATTACCAAGGATAACATTTGGAATCGATGTGATCTCTCTAAATCAAAGGTACGTGCTGAACTTGGAAATTCTACAAAATGATGCGGACCGATGGATAACCGAATCAAGTAACTAAACTAAACTAAAAGTCATAGTGCTGGAGTTTTGGGGCAAAACACGGGTACTATCGGAACGTTTTTCCCTGGATACAAGAGAACGAAGAAAATGTAAGCGCTACTTCCATTGATCAGCGTCGATTGGAATTTCTCAACACCAAACGCTGGCTCCGTGTCCGTTTAACTTTTTTCAACACCAGTAGACACAAACTTACCAACAAATATATCATCTTCAGTGGGTATGTTTTCAATTTTAACTCCAAACAGTGAATTCAAAAGAATCAGAAATATTAAAAAACTCACTCACGTGTTGTTCACCTCTTCAGTGAATCCTGAATATGAGTCTCAGTTATGACTTCAATCAATTATATTTAAGAAATAACTGTTGTTTTCCTTCGGTTTATGCGATATAAACCGAAAATGTTCAGCACAAGCTTCATAACAAGCATTAACAATGAATTATAACATGAACAGCACGATGCAGTTGTCAACAGTGGCATTTGTTGATATAGAAACTCCCAAAGCGACGGCACTTGTGACAATTCATTTTTGAAGAGACGTCATTCGTTCGAAATGACGTCATGTTTTTGGATTCGACTACATTGTTCTTGCAAGACTGATGGCATGTTGCAGTTAACGCTTAACAATGAAAGTCATATTTTGTTCGGCATAATAAAATAATTAGGACGTTTCTTTTCATGTTCTATCGATCGATAGTACCTGAGTTCGTGTGATTTCTGAAATAAAATCTTCAGCAGCTTCGCTGCTTCAGGTTTTATTTCAGAAATCACACAAACTCAGGTACTATCGACCGATAGAACATGAAAAGGAACGTTCTAATATTATTTAAAAGATCTCCTGAGGCTACATATGTAGAGCGTTGTTCAGATAAAATGATATGTATGTTTTATCTTTTTTCAACTAATTACTGTGTTGTGGGCTGCCTCCATAACGACATGCACATAGAATAACAGTGTTGCATAGATCTTTTATAAATTAACTTCTGATCCATTCACAGCACCGAGGTTTTTTCTTATCTATAACAGTTGAAGAATAAGAAACGGGTTTCATTCACAGGTACTCGGCACAAGCTGAGAACTCGAAAAAATGACATTTAATAAGGATTTTTGGATCGACTCTCTTCACCCCCCTTAATAGACTAATATATGGAACAAGGTAAACAACATTGAAATCCTCGACAAACCAACCGACCTTCTTTTCATTCGTCTCAAATCTTAACTACGTGGTGTTTTACCAAATACCCGGTGTCATTTGAAAGGTGAGACAATAAGCTTTACGCTGATGTATAACTTGGCCGTTGGGTGTTCTGGGCTTATTCATAATTACTTGGAATTTCGGGATAAAACACGAAAATCATCAGGTCGACATCGATTGCGTTCAAGTGAATAAGTAGGACATCACCTGAACTGCCTGATTCAGCCAATGGGAGAGCGTTGATGTATGAGTGCGTTCTAGGCTTTATTCATGGCTGGCCTGGAAAAATCTCTGTCAATGTTATTCGGAGAATAATGTAAATCTGAGACTTGCGACCATGGTGTGTGAATTAAATTCAATTCACGATCAAAACTGAGCACCACGAAACATGCCATTTAAGAATATGCTTCAATCGGAACATGAAACCTTCAGGTTTGATCGTAAATCAGGCAGTTCAGGTGATGTCCTACTTATTCACTTGAACGCAATCGATGTCGACCTGATGATTTTCGTGTTTTATCCCGAAATTCTAAGTAATTATGAATAAGCCCAGAACACCCAACGGCCAAGTTATACATCAGCGTAAAGCTTATTGTCTCACCTTTCAAATGACACCGGGTATTTGGTAAAACACCACGTAGTTAAGATTTGAGACGAATGAAACGAAGGTCGGTTGGTTTGTCGAGGATTTCAATGTTGTTTACCTTGTTCTATATATTAGTCTATTAAGGGGGATGAAGAGAGTCGATCCAAAAATCATTATTAAATGTCATTTTTTCGAGTTCTCACCTTGTGCCGAGTACCTGTGGTTTCATTATCTCAATGACGAGTTTAATTCATAAGCTTTCAAAAGCTATTGCAAGCCGTTTTCAATGACCTTTAGAATGTTTTGAGCCTAGTCCAAGCTACATGTAAATAGCTTTGAGTAAGACTGATGAACAGGACTACTTGTTAAAACCTAGAAGACTAAAGTTGAGACTGCTCGCCTTTTGATGTTGTAAAGTAAGGACTGATATTGACATTTGATTAAGAGTGAGCACGAAGAGTAGAATAATTTGAGCAGCCATTTTTTTAGTCAAGTGTCGTCTGCCCATTGTGTTGTTACGCCTCTGAACCCTATTGGTATATATGGAAGCGTATTGGTGCCAACAGGTATAAAAAAAATTGGATGGATTAAGTCCTAATGATGAGATATTATCTCATCATTAGGAGATATTATCTCATCATTAGGACTTATTATCTCATCATTAGGAGATAATATCTCATCATTAGGAGATATTATCTCATCATTACGAGATATTATCTCATCATTAGGAGATATTATCTCATCATTAGGACTTATTATCTCATCATTAGGACTTTTTATCTCATCATTACGAGATATTATCTCATCATTAGGACTTATTATCTCATCATTACGAGATATTATCTCATCATTAGGAGATATTATCTCATCATTAGGAGATATTATCTCATCATTAGGAGATATTATCTCATCATTAGGACTTATTATCTCATCATTAGGAGATAATATCTCATCATTAGGAGATATTATCTCATCATTACGAGATATTACCTCATCATTAGGAGATATTATCTCATCATTAGGACTTATTATCTCATCATTAGGACTTATTATCTCATCATTACGAGATATTATCTCATCATTAGGAGATATTATCTCATCATTAGGAGATATTATCTCATCATTACGAGATATTATCTCATCATTAGGAGATATTATCTCATCATTAGGACTTATTATCTCATCATTAGGATATAATATCTCATCATTAGGAGATATTATCTCATCATTACGAGATATTATCTCATCATTAGGAGATATTATCTCATCATTAGGACTTATTATCTCATCATTAGGACTTTTTATCTCATCATTACGAGATATTATCTCATCATTAGGAGATATTATCTCATCATTAGGACTTATTATCTCATCATTAGGACTTTTTATCTCATCATTACGAGATATTATCTCATCATTAGGACTTATTATCTCATCATTACGAGATATTATCTCATCATTAGGACTTATTATCTCATCATTAGGACTTATTATCTCATCATTAGGAGATAATATGTCATCATTAGGAGATATTATCTCATCATTAGGACTTATTATCTCATCATTAGGACTTATTATCTCATCATTATGAGATATTATCTCATCATTATGAGATATTATCTCATCATTAGGACTTATTATCTCATCATTAGGAGATATTATCTCATCATTAGGAGATATTATCTCATCATTAGGACTTACTATCTCATCATTAGGAGATATTATCTCATCATTATGACTTTTTATCTCATCATTAGGAGATATTATCTCATCATTAGGAGATATTATCTCATCATTAGGACTTTTTATCTCATCATTAGGAGATATTATCTCATCATTAGGACTTTTTATCTCATCATTATGAGATATTATCTCATCATTAGGAGATATTATCTCATCATTAGGAGATAATATCTCATCATTAGGAGATATTATCTCATCATTACGAGATATTATCTCATCATTACGAGATATTATCTCATCATTAGGACTTATTATCTCATCATTAGGACTTTTTATCTCATCATTATGAGATATTATCTCATCATTAGGACTTATTATCTCATCATTAGGAGATACTATCTCATCATTAGGACTTTTTATCTCATCATTATGAGATATTATCTCATCATTAGGAGATATTATCTCATCATTAGGACTTATTATCTCATCATTAGGAGATAATATCTCATCATTAGGAGATATTATCTCATCATTACGAGATATTATCTCATCATTAGGACTTATTATCTCATCATTAGGAGATAATATCTCATCATTAGGAGATATTATCTCATCATTACGAGATATTATCTCATCATTAGGAGATATTATCTCATCATTAGGACTTATTATCTCATCATTAGGACTTTTTATCTCATCATTATGAGATATTATCTCATCATTAGGACTTATTATCTCATCATTAGGAGATATTATCTCATCATTAGGACTTATTATCTCATCATTAGGACTTTTTATCTCATCATTATGAGATATTATCTCATCATTAGGACTTATTATCTCATCATTAGGAGATATTATCTCATCATTACGACTTATTATCTCATCATTAGGACATAATTATCTCCTAATTAGGAGATAATAACTCATCATTAGAAGATAATACGTCATGTCATCATTCTCTAGTTAGCGTTTGCGAGAGTTATCCGAATGTTATAACTTGTGTTATTGAAGTGTTTTGGACTACAAAGCATACATTTATGCGAGTGGCGGATATCCCTCAGTATTACCATTCTAGTGGACGCATGCAAAGGTGAGTTTTGGTATTTTAAAATAAAATTAATATTATTAAGTCCCCAAAAAGGGGTTTTGGTTCTCAGGCACCGCCGAGTTGGAAAAATATCCCCGCATTTAATTTTTTTATGGAGGTTCGAGATTTTCCCAAACGTAAACAATGCACCGCCGATCACAGACTTCATTGCAGTATAGCAAAAATAGGTAAAACGAACAGTAAAAACCCACCCGACTTGCTATAACACGCAAGGTACGATTACGTTAATATGTCGATACACAACTGAACTTGATCTGTACCGGTATTTATATAAAGGTTCAAACAACTCCGACTTGGCATACAAACAACGCAATGGATCAGTGGCGGCCGAGCAGTGATGAGCCCCCCCCCCCCCCCTCCTCCCCCGCCCCGGACATACCGGGCCGACTCTCGATGGGAGGAAACTTTGAATTTCAGATTTAAAAGAAGCCATTTTCTTGCATCTAGAGACCTAATTGACGATTCATTCACATCCACACGAAATGGGGTCCCGGTTGGTTTCATGTAGCTTCCCACATTTGCCCCCCCCCCCCCCCCCCCGGACCGGGGTCCCCTGGACTTGTCCATTGTAGGCCTACTCCTAACGGGGTGAGCCGCCACTTCAATTGACATGCATTAAATAGTTGCCTTATGCATTGAAACATCTATTAAATGGTCTCTCAATAACGTTACAATCACATTATTTTACCACAAGGGCGAATCCAGTCATCGGCGCACTTGATATGTGCCTCCTTCCCCAGTGGCGGCCGAGCAGTGATGAGCCCCCCCCCCCCCCCCCTCCCGCCCCCGGACATTTCCTTGCATCTAATTGACGATTCATTCACATTCACACGAAATGGGGTCCTGGTTGGCTTCATGTAGCTTCCCACACCCTCCCCCCCCCCTCCCGGACCGGGGCCCCCTGGACTTGTCCATTGTAGGCCTACTCCTAACGGGGTGAGCCGCCACTTCAGTTGACATGCATTAAATAGTTGCCTTATGCATTGAAACATCTATTAAATGGTCTCTCAATAACGTTACAATCACATTATTTTACCACAAGGGCGAATCCAGTCATCGTCGCACTTGATATGCGCCTCCTTCCCCATACCCCCCCCCCCCCCCCCAACCCCCAACCCCTATTGTCTTCCGGAGATGGGGTGCGAGGTAATGGCATAATTTTGGGATTAAATTTCAAAATTTGGTTGACAATACACCCCCCCGTCCCGGCCCTCACAGCTTTTAGTTTAGTCCTTCATCCGCCACTGAACCAACACTGTTCGAAGCGGCATTGGGACGTATAAACAGCTCATCAGATGCATATTGAAATGTGTGTTTTGTACTGCTGAAAGGTAACTAATGTAAGGGAGGTAATCAAATTAGCTATCGAAAATGCATATTTGTCTTAATTTAAAAACTTATTTTCAAGTTAGCGTTTTCCACAGACACAACATAATCTTCAAATCCTGCTAGAAACTGAGCAAGTTTTCAATTTCTGAGAATAACAGCTAGACTTATCGCGTGACAACATAACTTTGTTTGAGTTGTGTATATTTTATGGCAGGCATTATTACCACATACGTATGTGGTAATAAGCAGTCCCTAATATTAATTTAAAATGTAAAATCTGATAATACGACGAGCGCCTGTGGGCTGAAGTGTTTTGCCCAAGGATACAACGCTGTTGCTGCAGGTGGAATTCGAAAAAATGGAATTTATTCCAAGTATAATTGTTGAGGATAAAATGTAATAAAAAAAGATGAAATTCCCCAAATGCTTGTCATTATTCTTATGTAATTGAAGGGGCGAAAAAAGCTGGAGGTCCGAGCGAGCCAATTCAGAAAGAGCCAAGACCCCAATAAGCCGGAGGTGTCCAGTGACCTTGACCCATGACGATCTCGTCCCAAAGTGACCTCGACCCGATTTGGTGACTTCGCTACCAAACCGGCGTTGCTGTTTGGTTTTCTTTTTTCTTTTTCCTTTAAAATTGCCATCGCACAACATTATATTCTGGCTCGCCACCATGGTGGGACTCAAACCTCTACCATCGCCAAGCTGGAACCGAATAAAGCCCACTCTCTAATAGTCTTAATGGCGTTGAGGGATTGATCTTTGACAATCTATCACTCCAATGCAAACTGCCGGGAATTCTAACCGCGTGCATACCCCTTCAGACCCCATTTGAGGCAATAGGAAATTTAGGCCTGTGTGATCCAAGATCCAAGTGAAATAAAATAAGGCTAACCGGGTCGCAAGGGATTTGAAAATCCCACATCGTCCCTGCGCGCCTTCGGTGCGCTAAAACCTTTCATTCATTCATTCAGTGCTAATTTAATTAATAGTATACTACCATGGTAAATTAGCCCTAGTAAATTTACCATGGTACACCATGGTAAATTTACTGTGGTAAAATACCATGTCCTACCATTGTTAATGTACCAAGGTATACTTGCCACAGAATTCCAACGAAACTGACTGTTTTGTCTCTTTTTGGTATATAAATACCCAAGCTTGTCGAATAGTTTGTCAGCTCCTCTAATTGATGAGACCATTACCGCACTTGTGGACGGGAAAAACATTGGGTCGAGATCACTAAAGGTGGGTCGAAGTCACTCTGGGTCGAGATCACCAAAAGTGGGTCGAAGTCACCAAATCGGGTCGAGGTCACTTTGGGACGAGATCGTCATGGGTTGAGGTCACTGGCATTCAAGCCGGATACATTTTCTGTGGGAAAACGCCACGAAAAAAAATTAAAAGCTAATATTTGCAGGCATTTTTATCTTTCATTTTAAAATGGAATTCCGCTTTCGTCAGAAAACTCGTTCTCGATTGCGATTCCGTTTTTTCACGATTTTTTCCGTTTCTGGGTCCTCTTTTTGCATATTTCTGTTTTCGTTTCTCTGTGCCGCGTCCACTTATCTCAGGCCGCGCCTTTTCTGCCCTTTGAGCTTTTTTCACCCGAATGTGTTTTCCACTGCGCTGTCGAGGTGTTGAATTACCGATTAAGACGGGAGATATTATTATTGATTAATGAAAAGACTTGATTGGATAACGTAGGTATAAATCATTTTGTTGAATTTGTAGTATCACTCAGCTGATTTACTGACCGGCGGCAGTTTTGAAAAAGCCGATATTTATTAAGGGTGTATGGCCGTTTCGCCCCAATTCCTGTTCGTCCCGGGTTGTTTCGCCCTCTGTATTACTATTAGGGCGAAACGTCCTGGGTATGAGAGGCGAAACTACTATGATTTTATTTATCATTTTAAATGTTTTTAAAGTGCTTTTAACCACCAATTAACATTAAAATCCATACATCATAATGTTTTTGTATACACTTTATACAGTCATTTTTATGATTTTACCGATATCGAACCAAGTTTCAGACCATATCCGATTTCGTTTTGAAAATGTTCTCCACCAGAAACTTTTCTATGCTGTTTTAATTCAGAAAAGTATCCCAAATCATGTGATAAAAAATGGAAATTATTCTGAATGTTATATTTTATGGATAAGGAAATCGTTGGACCTACCCATTTTACCATTTTCGAACCAATTTATGATAATCGAATCACCACAAATCTTTTCGTAAATTGAACTTAATTGCTGAAATTTTTTGTTTTAAATGCCATAGTTTGAAACACGGTTATGTTCTTTCACATACTGAGTGAAATGGTTGGCCAGTTTTCTCTTCCGTGCGTTGGATAACATGGATTTTAACTTGGGGGTGTTTTAAAACGAAATTAGGCGACAACAATGGTACTGGGACGTTTCGGCCTTGGGACGTTTCGGCCTCGAGACGTTTCGGCCTGAGACGTTTCGGCCTCCATATATTGAGGCACCGGAGAAAGGGCAAATGTTTTGAAGTGGGTCGAGGACACAAGAACATGTGATCAGGCTCTCGCGAAGTTGTGAGTGAGGAGAAAATGGAACAACGCAAAAAATTCTGAAGATTTTTTTTTTTAGCCTTTTCAATGTATTTGTATTGGAAGTACAATTTTTCATATAAATAAACAGAAATACCAATGTAAGAAATAACAGAGAGAAATAAATACACAAATCGATAGACATCGAGCAGGATACATAATATATTAAATGTATGTATTTCCAATGTAAAAACCGGGACTAGATGCAGTGCACTTGTACTTTTGTAATAACAATAAAATTTTGTTATATTTTATTTTTGTTGGCAATTCCGACACTTGAAATTATTACTCGGAGAAGAAGCACCAAGAAAGAATGCCAAGTGTTGGAATTGTCATTAAAAATAAAATCTAACCAAATTTTATAGTGATTACCCTGCAACTTATTTCGAATGGTACGGCAGAAGTAGGTAGGCACACGCAGTGTGCAGGTGTGGTCACATCGTGTTCACCAACAACTTATTTTAGTTGAAACTCTTTATTTACAGGTGGGGGTCATATCGTGTCAAGCGTACTTGTACAGTACCACTCAAAATAAGCTGCAGGGTAATCACAATAAAATTTGGTTATATTTTATTTTTGATGGCAATTCCAACACTTGATATTATTACTCGGAGAAGACGCTCCAAGTAAGAATGCCAAGCGTTGGAATTGTCAGCTGATTTTTACAAAAAACATCCATCTTAGATTGCTCGTCACACCTTTTCCTGAATAATTACTCTAAAAACAGTATTAGAAGCATGACAGGTTTGTCGCACTCGTAGCTCATTTGTATGTTATCACAACAATAACACTCCCACTCACCTTGTAAAAAAAATATTTGGGGTCAGAAATGTGTGCAACATTGTACTGTGTAGACGTGAAAGCTCTAGGAAGATTTCTGCTTCATTTCAAAATGTGGAAAATTTTAAGTGAATTCCAAGTCTAGTTTCAAAATATTGGATATTTATATGTGAGTCCTGCCCGTATCGGAAAAGTTATTCATTCTCATAAATTCTTTGATTTCCAACTTAAAAGTGAGTACAACCATAATAAAAACCATAATCCAATTTATTTTATATTTAAAACTATAAATATAAACAAATAATACCCTAATCTTCATCAGAATATTACCAAAAACCTAAGACGTTTCGGCCCGATTCTTGAGACGTTTTGGCCCGATTGGAGGCCGAAACGTCCAGGCCGATACGTCCCAAGGCCGAAACGTCATAGAACCACAACAATGAGCGTTACTGACGTTCCAAGGACTAAATATTCGTGTAACCAGTACTAACCACTGGGAACGGATTAGCACATTAAATATTTCGTTTCTGGTGCAACAGGAGGCCTGCTTTTTCTGAATATTTTGTGTCGATGAGCCCCGGTGACACGTTGGGGGTGGGGGGGGGGGGGGTGCATCCTCAACTTCCGACCATGATTATCTAGTTGAAATAATAAGTAACAAGTAAATAAACATTTACAAATACCGTTCACACTTTAGCTATGAAAAAATATATCTAATATTGTAATATTGCTACAAATTCCTGGAGAATGCCACAAGGCATTCTGCTAGAATTTGGACCAATATAGGCATACTGTTAATCAATAAAAGGCTCTTCCAAGTTGAACAGGCTTCTACGACCTGCTGGTCCAACTTGGCAATGGGAACATTTGCATGGGCTGTGCTAGGAAGGATGAATATGGTTTACCCATGCATAGACATGGTGTGTGTAAAAGATAATTTGGGCCTCTGATCAACTTGACATGCCTTCCAGGGGCGTAGGAAGCATATTGAACTTGGGAGGGCATTAGCACATACCAATACAGCTGGAATTCACCACAATAGTGGCTTTTCCCTCCAATACTACATACGTTATACGTGGTTAAAACCCACAACTTTGTTCATAAATATTATATTATTACAATTTCCTGGAGAATGCCTTAAGGCATTCTCTGGGAAATTATAATAATAATCTTTTATGATCCCCGTGGGAACCCCGGGACGTAAGCAGCACTTGTTTACTGCGGTAAACCAGTTCCGCTTTACTAGTACAATAGGACCCAGTCACCAATGCTTGGGGTGAAAGTCCTCTAAAATGGGCAACATGTTGATAAACGATTGACTAAACTTGACTTCATCGCCATGTTGTGTCACGATTAGCCATTGTGCATAAATATGTGACGTTAACCACCAACAAACAAACAAACAATCTTTTATGATCAAAATATTTTGCATAAAATCTATCATTAGTACTTATTTATTCATATTACCCATACATATACCCATGGAGGAAAGTTGGAGGGGCACATGCCCCTCCCCCTGCCCCCCCCCCCCCCCTGGTTCCTAGCCCTGGTGCCTTCTATCTCTGAACACCTGTATACACAGGGTGGTGGTATCAACAAGCCACTCATATGTTGAGGCATGCTTCAAACTCCACATATGGTGACAAATCAACCAATATATTTCTAGATTGTGAGAGCAAAGGAATGAGTAATTTAAAATTCGAAATCTGCTGCCGCGTGGTAGCAGATTTCAAATTTTAATTAGCTCACCCCTTTTCACATCTTAGGAACTTTCCCTAACAGTAATTTTGTATGTGGATGGAATAAACCCCTCAAAATTTCCAGGAGTGAAACATCAGAGTGCAGTGGGTGAAACATTTTAATGTAATTATGTCTCCTTGATGCCTCTAAGGCTTCCACGTTTACACGTGTAAACGTGAACGTTTCGTTTATGGGCATTAAACGTTTACAGTTCTGGTAAACGTGTACACGGAATGAAGTTTTAATAGAGTAATTTCACTTATTTCAGAATTGCAGATTAATGCAGAAAGTCAAAGAAACCAAAAAATAATTTCCAACTTTGTAATGCAATATTTTGGTAATGCTTCAGAAAAACTGTGTACTGGTTCCGACTGGCGCCGCCGCCACAGTAACCGAACGAAGTCATCTTCAAATCATGTGATATCATATGTGACACAGTCACGTGAGCCGCATGGCACGTGCTAATCTTTGGTGTTTCCTTCGAAACATGTGTGGAATGTTTTAGTTTATTCGGATTTACATGTATATTCCTAAAGTGATACACAGTTGTTCTCGATGATTTCGTTCACCTGACATGGATTATTAATTTATTATTCACACATGGGATGATCTTAGGATCGATTTATGGAGTTTGACAGACAGACTGGCACTTGCGGTGTTTGAAAATTTGGATTCCCCTGCATGGTTTGTAGACTTTGTTTATTTTTGCGACATTGCATTCCACTCTCAAGCCCGGTATTGTCACTATTGTGTGCCATGGCAACTCGCTCCAACATTACTGTTTGAAAAAATACAAGGAATTTCACCCCGAACCCACCAGAAGACCAGAGACCCCCATAAATTTCAAAATTTACCTGGGGGAATATCCCCCAGAACCCACCCCCCCCCCCCCCCCCCCCCAGACCGAGCAACTTTGCCTTCAGCATCTGCATGCTGTGATCGTTCGTCTACGTCGTTTTTGGACGAACTGTAAATCGGCTGTCTCAATAACATAAATTGTATGCCCTGTACGCAAAGATATGATGAACTTACTGTGTATTATTACACACTTCTATCAAATATTGACTACTTGCATTGTTACTGTTAGTACGTGTAAACGTTTACGTTTCGTTTACAGACAGTCGTTTAAACGTTTACAATTTTGTCTAAACGTGGAAGCCTTAGATGCCTCACTTAACTCCTTGGAGCCTCAGCTAAGGCGAGGGCGGGGGGGGGGGGGGTGAACAGGCAGGCAGCAAAGATGTAGAACCATTTGCCAACTCATCTACAGCAGTGTGAACAAATAAAATGATGCAGTAAATTGAATTTAGGGGAAAGATGCCCTAAAAGAATCCCTGGGTCAGGAGACATGTAATTTAATTTTTGTACCATGGCCAGTCTCCCATAACTCTCTCTCTCTCTCTCTCTCTCTCTCTCTGTGTGTGTGTGTGGAGAGAAGGGGGCAAAATTGCAGGAAACAATATTATTCCTCCAGACACCACCAAAAAAGAAAAAAATGACAAAAAGTCCCCACAAACTGCTTCCACCACCCTGACGGCAGTGATCGGTATGACTTAAGAGCATCCCAGTCTGGCGTGTGGGGGGGGGGGGGGGGGGGGTGATGGCCAGGTCACGCTACCACTAATTTTAATAAATGTGACCATATAATATTGACCAAGGTAACTGGCGTTTTGCCTATGACCCCCCCCAACTCTTCCCTTGATCACAAGTGGAGAGGTGGTGGCACAGGTAATAGCAGGGTAACTTGATCACATTCAAAAAAGTTTGGGGTTGTGCGGCCTGGGAATCACTCAAATCCCCACCCTATCCTCCCACTCCACCATTTACACAATTATTCTTCACCTTATGGAATTCTGCCATTGCGTCCAACCCCCACCCCACCCCACGTAATTTGTCAGTTTGACAGATCTGTTGCAAACACTGACACATACTCCACAGTCACCCAGATACAGTTCCCGTCTCTTTGATTTACGCAGTTGTTCTAGTTGACCCTGGTTGACCGAGAAAAGTTCGGAAAAAACAATCAATCTCGAGTTATTTCTTATTGATCAGGTGTGGATTTTGCTGATTCGAAATAGGTAAAAATACACGCAAGCAAAACTAAATTCATCGTGAAAAATAGAATGCAGATAAATATGTACTTTTCCTCCTGCTAAAAGGTGAATGAAATGGCGATGCTTTCAGCTGAAAAGTAAGTCTCGGTCCGATGGAATGACCTTGTTGTCGAAGAGTGAAAAAAATAGAACGGGAAATTCCCATACACGAAATTTGGAAACTAGACGTGGTGCTAATGATTTCCAACTAAATAACATAATATACAGATGCCAGATAGCATTGTAACTTTATCATTTAAAGAGTAAAATATTAATGAAACTTTTGATTCAAAGTTTTGTTACTTTGTGTTACCTTTCGATTTTTGCGACGTGATTAAAGTTGAAGTCACCCGCATTTGGTAAAGATTCGATATCGGTAAAATGACTGTACCTAATGTTTTCTTTCATAAAAACATAGACATAGTTCAGCGATCTGAATGTACGTAGAGCGGCTGGAGGGGTAGCCACTACGTTTAGCTGGAATTCCAGCGGAGAATAGCTAATTTTATAGTTTTGATATTTACGTGCTATTCTCAGCTGGAAGTCTAAACGCGTTTTTGCTTGCAGTCGTTTGTAACAGATTTTCGGTACGAACGGTTTGGACGTGTTAAAAGCACTAAATACCTCATTACCTGCCTTGACAAATGCAGTTTCGATTCCAATTTGAAGCTGGTCATCCCTTCTACATTTTTAACAAAATGACTGCTGAGCATGGTGTATTTCAAGCCTAAGAGACAATTATAATGATCGAACCCCCTGCTTTTTTAAAAAAAAATGAAACAAACAAACCGGGGAATACCAGACAGTCGTCACGTGACGTTTCTGTTTTGTGCATGCTAAAAATAATCAAAACACAGAACTCCGGAATTTGAAACTTACTGGTACTGGCATTTCCTTATTATCTCACACAACAAAACAGGACTATTTTCGAGCTTTGTGTTTCAAAATGTTTAAGAATATTTGGGAGTAACTTTTATACAACAGAATGTGATTCTTCTAAATCATTTACACAAACATTCAAATATGTCATAAAAATAAAATGATGATCATAAAATTTTGAATAAACAGTGAATATGCGAGCTCTTAGTGTCACACAGTTAGGGCCGGGGAGAGAAAATTTGGGCCAAAGGTTTATCCTGTTATGCCAACATCAACTTTTGGGACCCTTTTGAAAGTGTATGTGTTTGGAAGGGGGGGGGGGGGGGGTGCGCCCGGATTTCAAGTTAGGGTGTCCTAAGTAAGATATGGGGGGACCAGGGTCAAGATGCCAAAGGCATCTCTCGAATGCCACAGACTTGAGCTAGAGGAGGATAGAGGAGGAGGTAGTTTAGTGATCTGAACATAGTGGCTACCTGCTTGTAAGGGTGTAGTTACTACGTTCAGATGGCTGAACAAGGGAGGAGCGAGAAGCCGCTCCCGTTTGTGTGTATGTGATGGGGGTCTGGGGGATCTCCTTAGGAAATAACATTCATATTAGGACGTCCTGGGAGCGATATCTGAGCGTTTCTACAACAATGATATGATGTGTATATTGTGTACATAATGTATGAGAGAATTACAACATTTTCATCGATTTTCTGGTCGTTTAGATTTATTTCAGACGTTTTATTTACCGGTACCCCTTTTTAATGAAACCACGAGGTGGGGTGCATGTGATTAAAAGATATGTTGATATGTTTGAGATCTACAGACAGTGCCAACGGAAGTGCGTAAGTGCAATGTGGTGGTGGTGGGGTGGGGGGGGGGGCGGTTATGTGTTCATTTTATTAGTAAACTTCATTTTTTCGAAGTGGCTATTTCACAGGCTCCTGAGAAATAGCCAATCAACTATTCCATGGGCACCAGCGAAATAGCTGCCAACAGCTAATTAGCATTTTCTCTGTCCTTGAATTACACAATAGCATAAAGCTATTAAAAATGTTTACTTATTTCAGGCCTGGCCTTTTGAAAAATCTAGGGGAGCCGCTACGGCTATCCTAAATCTGTTTCAGGAGAGCTATTCCACACTTATATTAATTATACATGGTTTTTAATAAGGGAATTGAAAGTTTGAGGAGAGCCTTTGCAGTTTAAGGAGGGCAATTATGGCCCTCCCCAATATCATTTGAGAGGAGCCAAGGAGAGCCGGAGCAATAGATCTCCTCAAACGGCCAGGCCTGCTTATTTCGTGTAATTCATTCATTAGATTGTTTTTCCACTTCATTCATGGTCTGTCAGATTGAAATGTGACAAATGGTCCCTCAGATATCATTCCAGACTTTCCAGACTGCATCAATGAACCGAATGTTGGTTCACACCATTCAGAAGCTACGTGTACGTGTTGAAAGAGTTTATACAAGAAATTTAATTGCAGGAAATCGGTCTTCTATCTGTCGCCCAATTCATCTTCGGTTCTCCACATCTGTCAACTATATTAGGGTCATTTTGTATTTTACAAATATTTTAACCCATATTGTAACCATACAAATGTTGATGTATTTGAAAGAACAAAAGGAGGTTTAAGGAGCTGGTGCCAATGACATTGGTATTTGGGTGGTTTTCTCGGCCATTGCCCGGAGTAAAATACTTCAAATATGCCACATAGAAATTTCATTATTAGTCGAGTTGTGACGAAGTCAAACTCGACTTATAGTTTGGTGAATGGTGGGCGGGCGGGCGTAAACAATTGGTTTCCGGATGATAACTTGATAGTGGTTCAACTCACATTCATTAAACTTCATACGTAGGTTGGTCTTGGTGGGAGGAAGAACCCTATTGATTTTGGACATGCTACGTCGAAGGTCAAGGTCACAGTGACCTTGAACGTAGTAAATCTTAAACAATTGGTTTCCGGATGATAACTTGATAATGGTTCAACTCACATTCATGAAACTTCATAGGTAGATTGGCCTTGGTGAGGGGAAGAACCCTATTGATTTTGGACTCGCTACGTCAAAGGTCAAGGTCAACGTGACCTTGAACATAGTAAATCGCAACAATTCCTTTCCGGATGATAACTTGATAGTAGTTCAACCTACATTCATGAAACTTCATAGGTGGGTTGGCCTTGGTGCGAGGAAGAACTGTATTGATCTTGGACTCACCAGATCAAAGGTCAAGGTCACAGTGAACTTTAACATAGTATATCGCAACAATTGGTTTCCGGATGATAACTTGATAGTGGTTCAACCTAGAGTCATGAAACTTCATAGGTGTGTTGGCCTTGGTGCGAGGAAGAACCCTATTGATCTTGGACTCACCAGGTCAAAGGTCAAGGTCACAGTGACCTTGAACATAGTATATCGCAACAATTGGTTTCCGGATGATAACTTGATAGTGGTTCAACCTAGAGTCATGAAACTTTACAGGCGTGTTGGCCTTGGTGCGAGGAAGAACCCTATTGATGTTGGACTCACCAGGTCAAAGGTCAAGGTCACAGTGACCTTGAACATAGTATATCGCAACAATTGGTTTCCGGATGAGAACTTGATAGTGGTTCAACCTAGAGTCATGAAACTTCATAGGTGTGTTGGCCTTGGTGCGAGGAACTGTTGTCACAACTCGACATTGGATCGGTGATCCTGAGCGGCATTTTTTTTTTGCTGCTGTGGTGGATCAAGAGATCAATTCTTGAATGAAACTGTCTCGTCTGTCGAAGAAATGCACAGTAAGCTTAATCTGAAACTGATGAAAAAACTAATTAGAATAAGGACAGGACCAGGGCTTGATTTAATCTGAAAATTTTGAATAGCAGTTTACTATTCACCCTGGAAAATTGATTAGCAGTTGATCCAAAAGCACTTGAAACTAATAAATCTTGAATAGCAAAATTCAGAAATTGCAGAGCAAAGTGCTATGCTAATCCAGTTAAATCGAGCCCTGGACAGGACAGACACTCGAATTAAGGTTATTGTAATAAATTTATTACAATAGCGGTTGGTGGAAATGTGTGTCAACCGTAATGGTTAAAAGTTTATTACAACAGCAGTCGTTGAATATGTTTGCATTGAGCCATCAACCAATATTGTAATAAGTTTATTATAATTGTGATTGATGAAAAAGTTTGTGCCAACGGTTACGGTAACAAGTTTATTACAATAGCTGTAGATGAAAAAGTTTATTTTAACCACTATTGTAATAAGTTGATTACAATAACTGTTGAATGAAATATGTGCCCCAAGCACTGCCTTTATAAACTTATTTCACTAGCGGATGTATTTGCCTGGGGAAAGGTATCCCCCCCCCCCCCCCCTTCCTCGCCCATCATTTCTTTCGGTCCCCCTGATTCCTTGCATATTTTATCTTTCCGTCCGATGTTTTTTTTTCCTCAAATTATTCCTCACCACATCCTTCCCCTTCCACCTTGTGATTTATAGGCCGGCAAATTCAAAAGACGTGTTGCTAACAGGCCTGGTGCTGATGCCAACGATGTTCACAGTGGTAACTTTAATCCACAGCACTCTAGGATTTTTTATCTAATCGTAATTATGAGTCCCTTTTTATTCTCGTGTAAATCATTTGGCCTGAAACACAGGTTCAGATTTTGCAACAAAACCATTGAGAGCAGAATGTATGCCATTCTGAGCTGTGCAATTTTTTAACCCCTCCCTTTGTTCTCGTTGAGTGAGCCTTCATTTTCAAGTGGTTGAATGTATCAAGGTGTGTGTGTAGGAGGGGGGGGGGGGGGGGGGGGGTTAGACACAGTGTCAAGTGGCTTTAACAATTGATTGTTTGATAATGCACCTCAGATAAAATAAGATTTATTCAGCAAGTACACCAGAAAAGGGCAGATTGCTTCACACAAAATCAACATAAACAGAATCTTAAAACACACTAATTCATATTCCGACACATATAATTCATATTACAGATAAGTCCCTCTGTAATATGATTCATGTATGTCATAATATGAATTAGTGGGTTTATTTTAACGGTAAACTTCATTTTTTCGAACTGGACAGTCAGAGGCATGCATGCTGCTGAGCTGTTTCGTTTCACTCTGCAGCCCTACACCGATTTTTCAGTCAATCGTGGAATTCCTTGAAGACGGAATTCGCCTAAAAAACTCTGCTGCCGACTCGATTAATAAAAAAGTAGATTTCTTGATATTGATATTTTGAATGTTTTACATCACAATGACCATTACACTTTCTTTAGTAATGTGTAAACTACACACAAAGTGTTGTATATTTGTCAAATATTATGTATATATTTCACGAAGGACAATAATGTGGTCATGTTCCCAATTCGTGCAACTGATTGGAAAAATCGCTTCGTTCGTTGAGCTTTGTTTGCAGCAATAAATATCTGATTTTAAATATAAACTGCAAACAAAGCTCAAAAGTTGAGCTACCACTACGTTCAGATCGCTGAACTAGTAAAACAGTAATACTTATAGACTGGAGCCAGCTAGAGGAAAACACAGTGCATGTGCATGGCATTCAAATCGGCCCTCAACAAAGAATAACAACAGTAACTACAGCTGCTCTCTGTCGCTCATACGCCATACAGTGGTGTGATCACAAAAGTGGAAGAGGACTATCGACCGCGTCGCAACGCAATCGAGATCGGCATGATGAGGTTTCTGAGACTTACAACAATTGAAGCGCGATCGAAGCGATGCAGATTCCCGATTAAGTTTACAAGTGTGAACACGATAATCAACACAGTCGCGATTTTACAATTGCCACAATCAACATAGATATACATGTGTACGCTCGCATTTTCTCTATAAATGGAAAACACCACAAATACAGAATGAATATGGGTATATGCCAATTCGGGCAATTCCAAGACAAATTGTGTTTTGAGAAACAGAAGTCAGGTCCCGCGATACCTATTTTGCGACACTCCGTCCTTACTTTGTTTTCATGTGGAGAGATAAAAATTAAAAGAAAACAAATTAAGGCTATATTGTGAAAAGAAAATTAAAACGAAGAAATGATGAATGTGTAGCATGTGTGGAAGAATGGAAGCGGAAAGAAGAAATGGAAACCAAAAGTCGAAATGCATGCCTACGGGGACATGTAACGCATGTTGACATGGTGGTTAAATGTCGATCATCCCTTGACATTTTCGGCCGATTAATTTCGGACGCAATACGACAATTGTAGAACACCCGTATAATATGATTCCACGCTGTTAATCACTTCTGTTGGGCAGCTAATGAACCGCAGTGCCCTTGACAATCATGTTATTGTTATAATATACCTCAAATGGGAAGAAATAGGTGGGCATTTTTTTTTTGTTTGAAGTCTCGTTTAGTGACATTGACAATTTATGCTTCATTTGAAGTTTGTTGATGATGATCCTAGTCCTCGACGTAGATTATCAACAAACTTTAAATGTAGCATAGATTGTCAAGGGGCGGGGGGGGGGGGGGGGGGGGGCAAGAAACCGCTGAACTGACAAAACTTGGCGGGGTCTCGTTGTCCTAATTAAATCTAATAAAAATTCTGTTTGCAATTTCCCCATCTGACATTTCTCTATGCAGATAATCCTCACCTGACATTTCTCCACTGGCCTCATCATGAATTAAGGGAATGAATACCTTGACACATTTATGAATGTAATCTCATGTGTTCCCGTGTGGATAATAAAATTCCTCACAAAATCATTGTAGGGAGTGTTTGTTTTATTTATTCTATCCCTCTCTAAAAGAGATAAAACCTGAAGCCAAGTTGATCAACATTTCCACCAACTGTCATTGTGAACTTGTAGTACTCACGAAAAATATAACTTTTTGGTTTGGAGGAAACAGCAGAAAGAACACGATAGTAAAGGATTCTCAAAAAACTTACCCAAGTATTTACATGGAGGCCTTTGCAACTCTTTGTACACCCTACGCGTACCTGCCCCACCCCACACCCAAACTACATGCACCTACTTTCAACCAGGGGGATTTCCTAAAACATAGGTCGGGCATGCTCACGTACCGTTAAGCTTGAATGATTCTATATTCTATACAGGTGTGTGTGGTTGGGGGGAGGGGGTCAGGCACGGTCAGTTACCGTTCGGCATGGCCATTTTGGACATGAGTGGATAGATATTCTGATTGTAATCGTTTTGTGCTGTGGGTACATAAATGGCATTGTCAACTTATGTCAAGTGATTAAAATCAAAACTCAAAACAATTAATTTTCTTTTCTTTTTTTCACAATGCAACTCCCCCCCCCCCCCCCCCCCCCAGAAAAAAAAAAATTGTCTTGATTTTCAGGCAATATCAGTCGATCTGACATGGCCCTTAGGCTACTGAATACCCGGAATCGGAAACAAATTCTCCCCATCTCAGTTTGATCCTGGCACCTATCGTGTTGAGTGCCTGGGTTAATTTGGGGAAAAAAATAATAAATGTACCGGTATATCCCCCTCCCCCAAACAAATGCTCCATAGAGGCGGGGGAGCAGTAATGTTACTAATGTACATGTTTACGTTTGAGGCGACTTGGTGTAGTTTCTTTTAGAAATGTATTTACAAAATACAAATTGGGGGGAGGCAATGACACCGGAAGGTTGGAAGGGTTAGTGACTAATCTGAGGGGAGGGGGCTGCACTGTGCTTCACGTGACCCTTTTAAACGGTGTAGACACCGACACTATTAGTGATTGTATCATGGAGTCAAGGGTGGCATGGATTTGAACCACAATTTGAAGACCATGGACTAAAGAAACATATAATCAACTTTAGAGGTGGCTCAAAACTGGATCGACCCACTCGGACCACCGACCTATCGAAAATCTACACATCCGGATTGGCCTGAAATTAAAATGATTCAATTTCAAGTACCACATAACTCAAGCCACTGATAGTTTTTATTGCCTGCTCCCTGGAGTCCCTGCAAACATTGCTGCCACCTCTGAATCCAAGGTGTGAAATGAATGCACTACTTTGAATGTCGGGAGGCTTATATAATTATCGGTAGCTGTTTTATTCTGTTCCTGGAAACTAATACCATTGTGGCGACTGTCTCTTCAAAAGCTTATTGACACTGGTTTTAATTACTGAATAAACTACTGTCATTAATAGTCATCTGTGCAAACTCGATATACATACTGACATGCGACTTATATGTATCCAGTCATTTTTCTTGAGGTGAGTGTCAAAATTGTCAGCCGTCTGAATTCTATGAATTGTCTCTTGAGTTCCCCCAAAAAATAAAAAAAAAAAAAAAAAAATAACAAAGAACTCGTTCTGGATTCCAACTGTGTGCGTTATCATAACAAGGCTGTTATCTATCATAACCATCCTGAGATTAAAGGAACCATTTATCAACCAAAGAAAGAGTACCAAGAAAAAAGGAGTTCTAAGTGATATTTGATATTTTTTTTTTTTTTTGGTTTTCAGTCAGTTCGACAGTCAGGCAATGGAGAGTACATGATAATCCTCATGGGACATTTCTCCACAGGCCTCATCATGAATTCAGGGAAGGAATACCTTGACACATTTATGAATGTAATCTCACGTGCTCCCGTCACATGAACTTTTCTGCGCAGTTTCACAGTACTTGAGTTATACCTAGTTGAATTTCCACTCGGTGGTTGTTTCCAAATGAATCCACTATCCACGTACTGAGTTTGAGCTTGCATTCGGTTACCGAACAACTGCAGACAAAATTTGGATTGTCCACAGTACAAGACTAGTTTTAATTGAATATAAAGCGATGGGTCGAGTTGTATTTGGAACGAAAATTACAATGCGCCCTGTTATAAAAATTCTAAAACGCGAGCACGTGTTTGAATGTTGTGGAAAATCTTTGTCCATGTGGACTAACATGCTTCCTGCTGTATTCTTTTAAACGTTATTGATGAATAAATAGCTAAAATACACACCCTTTGCTTTTATTTGTCACTCCAACAGGCTTTCCTTTACGAAATTTGTTCAGTAACAAATGCATGCAAACGATTCACCCCAAACAACCGCCTCTCTGGTGAGCGAACGTCCAACCACCAAAGCTACTTTTCAGTAATTTTTTTTTTTGCTGCAACTCCATGGGTAAACAGCCTAATTTTCCAGTACAACTGGACACCAGAACTACACGCCTGATTGGCATTGCTGTTTTTATTTATTTATTCATTTTACTTATTTAAAAAAAATATTACTTTGATCAAGGCCAAGCATTCAAACTGTTCCCAGACTGACCAGCGATTGGGGGGGGGGGGGGGGGGCATTAAAGGGGCGGGGGAGGTACAACTTGTTCAGATACTCTGTTTTGCATAATCACACTTCCTGTTGGCTTCGAAGCTTTTTAATCAGCATTTTAATGTTTATTATTGAATCCTTGAAAAGATAATTAATGGCCATGTAGGTAGGGAGGGCTGCAGTCCAAGTGCGCTTATAGGCCTCATTACTAGTGCGGGCTTATTACACACTTGCTATTGACAACTATAACGCCTCTTTCTGAGAACTAAGTTTTTGGTCTGTATGATTTCGTTTTCACTTATAATTTTATCTTGTGTCGTGCCTATTAAAATATCAATAGCTTAACTTTTTGGAAATTTTCTCGACTAATATCGAGTGGCATGCTACTTTTTATACATATTCCTTAATGAGGCCTAACTCTCAAATGTGAATACAGAATTGGTACAAGCGTGTGTGATTTGGAGGGGGGGGGGGGGGGGTCCCTGAAAAACGAGTCATCAACCAACGGTCACAGATCTAGCGAGTGACATATTGTTGAATGTGTCCCAATACAGCTCCAGCAGGTGTGCGGTTAGACAATCAAAAATGGGGGTGTATCATCGATCTACCTGGATATTATTCATTTTGTTCCATCAATTTCTTAATATCTCTGTGACACCTCACTACAGGGTATTTCATTTTGAACACCAGACATGGTTCACCTGCTGGTCTTTAAACAGGATTACGTTCAGATGCACATTAGATGGAACTTGTGTTTCGCTTTTTAATTTGAAGGTTAAATTAAATTACTGGTTGCACCCAGTATGGTTCATGAACTGATAATGTGGTCGAATTTCTTGTGCATTTTGGGCCCAAATTAGCCTGGCCCCGAATTAGTCGAGGTCCGAACTGCAAAGTGTGTTCAGCTGAGGGACGAACGTCACATTTTGCAATGAACGTAGGAAATATAATATATTAAAATTCAAATTGTCCTGAGATAAATTTCGCTTGGTAATCCGTGGAATTGAATCGAAAAGAAATATAGGCTTCACAAACAACTTTGTAAGTTCGTTGGGAATTCGAAAATGATTTTTTAATAGCAACATTTAATTGTTCATTTTTTCCATAACATCATGAAAAAATCCACGTTCACAGGACTGCATGAGTATCATTATCGTTTAACTTCATTATACCTGAAGCTGAAATTTTCACAAGAACGGTCGTGTACAGTACAAGTCAGCCGACCAATAATTTCATGCAAATCGCGACCCCGTCGTTTTAATCAATGAACGCGCAGTTTGTGCAGTATCGATTCCGCTGCTATTTCGGCTCGATTTACTTGACGCATTATCAATTAAATCGCGATTACGCTTTCAATTGCGCTTCATTTTTATCGATGCGGAAACGAAATTTCTTCCACTTTTGTGATCACACCACTGTACTTGGTTACTGCAACTATTATACAGATACTGATTTTGAATTTTGGTTAACACTTTACACTGCCAACATTGCCACTATAATGTCAGTCTTAATAAAACATTCACTACATAAAATTAAATTTATTTATTCAGCTTCAGTTAAATTCAATCTACACTACAGCCACAGCGAATATGTCAAAGTCATATGTGGACTGTAATAGAAAGATGAGATGCAGGCAGCATGCTATCACTTGTGATGTCTACAGGAATTGGCAGCACCAATTATGTGAAGTCAGAAGGAATGAGTTAAGTCAAAAGACTATTCTGGCTAGCACATCGTAGACCGGACAAGAACAGCATCTTCGGTACGGGAAGAACAAATTCCACTCACATATGTGGAAATTGCAGCGCTGGAGGAATTCTCTGCAAGTCAGCATGTGGACATTGATAGTGAGGCTCCACAAACAGGACTTACAGAATTTGAAAGCAGAAACACATAGATTCCTGAATCATTTGATGAGACAAGGCAATGGCCACACCCATCTTTGATTTATCTTTAGAAATTTTGTCTGATTAGGGGTCGAAACTACCCACCTTCGTTTGTGGGGTAAAACAACCCGGGGCGAACAGGGATTAGGGCGAAACAACTTGGGTGGACAGGAATTGGGGCAATTTAGAGCACTATTTGTGGTTTTATGTTCTAGAAAATCAAGTATTATTGTTACTATTAGTAGTAGTGGTAGGTAAAGGATTAGTGTGGTTAAACCTTCCTCCTGACATGATACTCCAGGTGTTCTGACATTGATGGTTAAGAAAGTCTTGTAATCAAACATAAAGTTTGTTTATTTATTAGGGTTTAATGACACTTTCAACAGTAAAGACACATTATGTTGGACAGTTTTACAGGTTGGAGGAAGGTAGAGACCTGGAGAGAGCCACCAAGCAGTGGCAAGCAACTGTCGGACTCTCCAACTTAGTGTGCACAAGTAGCGCTAGCCGAGGTTGAAGACAAGTACATCATCGATATGGGGTATGCCTTAGTACACTGCACCACTGTGCACCTATGTGGGCATCGTGATTAAGTGTCTTTGCCCAAGGACACAACGCACTTACCACTGTTCAGGATCGAACCATGGACCTATATGTTTAATGAATAATTCTCTAGCCACTGTTCTGAGTTGAATAAATTTTTGTATGAATTTTAGTAACATCAAACAGAGACTAGGCGACTGGGGCGAAAAAGCCGCCTTGGATTGCATAACTTCGCTCTGACATCACTAAAAAGCGAAATCGTATCGCCCTGTAATTTGTAAATTCCCAATTGACCCGCCTTGAAATTAGGTGAATTCACGTAGAATTTACAAAGTAATTTCCATCTGAAAAGAGTATTGTTGCTTGGGTTAATTGTTATTGTGATTAATTTTCATAGTAACTAAAAATAAAATCAGCATCTACAGTTAAAACTAGAAGTCCTGTCCAGAAATAGCGCACAAATAGCACGTCGATTTGCGCATTAATCTACGCGTTGTGACGATGGTGAGGCTATAAAATTCTGCACATA
This sequence comes from Pictodentalium vernedei, assembly GCA_031216915.1. Lineage (NCBI taxonomy): Eukaryota > Metazoa > Mollusca > Scaphopoda > Dentaliida > Dentaliidae > Pictodentalium > Pictodentalium vernedei. The sequence continues at coordinate 451,135,308 of CM062291.1, forward strand.
CGACCTGTGCACAAGCAAAGTTTCAGCCAATGGACTTCCAGAGGTCCATCGGTAGGAACATTGCTTGTGTTTGCTATGGGCAACAAGGAGAACCTGCCATGCTTTGGGTGCCATTCCATATGGCAATTGCGCGCAATTCCTAAGCGCAATTAAGCCTAGATAAGCGCACAGTTCGTGACAGGACTTCTAATTTTAACTGTAAAAACAATGCCCAATTAATAATGTAACCGCAAACCGTCTTGGCTGCATTGAAATTAGGTGACAAGTTGTCAAGTTAAGAAAAGATTTTCTATTTAAGTTATCTTCAAAATAAGTATTTTTCACACTCAGAATTTTTTTTTCTGGGGAGCAGTTTTTCATAAAACAACACTTTTTTTGTAAAAGCTGAAGTTTTAATTCCAATCTGGATTTTATTTCTGTGCAACAAAAACCTACTTATAGGGTTAGGGGTTAGGTTTTTTTCTCCATAATTTGTCATGTTAGGTATTGCTATGTCCTCTATGTACATTTATTTTGACATGATGTCATATATGTTTTTTTCTGACTTCTCCCTCATGTCCACTGACTTCTCCCTAAACACTCTGGAGGGAGAAGTCACTTCTCCCTAAAATCAGCTGCCCGACTGACTCCTGTTTACAATACTTTACCTATAGTCCCATACATTTGTTACAGGCTACGGCCAGCATTTATGTACAGACCGTTGCAATGCTTTATATTTACCTTTGTTATCAGGTAATTACCTAGATGTGTGTCATTGCTGTGTCACTTTCTATACATGTACATGTCTTACACAAGTTGAGCTACAGTGTCATTGACACTTTCATTTATTTCTGTAATTATTTCTTTGCCATCAAAAGTTCATGTTCTTGGTTTTTGTTTTAGGCCTCCTAATCTACGGAATAGCATAGGTGAGGGTGTATTTTGTCGCTTGAGAGCAAGAAGGCTTTGCAATGCTAAACATTGCAAAGCTTTAATACACTCAAGGGACAAATTTATAAAAATATTTGTAACTTGGGTAAAATATACATGAACCATTTAATTTTAATTTTTTTTAAGTTTACATTGGTAAAAAAAGATAGCATGCGGCAGCCAAAAGGACCATGTGGGAGGGCCTGAAAAACAGATTTTTTATTTTTTTTAGTCTTTATCACAATTCTTGTATTTTTTCACAATCCTTTCATAAACATTAAACATAATCCTTTTCATCAAATACTACACACAGTCATGTTAAGCTACTGTGTAATTGACACTTTCATTAGGAATTTAATAGTGAGGAAAATAACTCTTCATTTTTTCCCCACTACTGTTTTATGGAAAATATTGAACCATTTTATGATGATCAGCACTCTCATCACAAAAGTGGTCTTTTTCTTGACCAGATCGTGTTCTGCTCAAGATATATTAACCCCTGTGGATGCAGATTTCATACATACACAAAATATTGTGAAATCATGAATGAATCAAGAAAAATCTAATGAAAATACGTGTATCATCTGAGATGCTATTTTTTGCATCTTCTTTCTGACGAGTAAGATTCTACAGCGTTTTTGGACAGAAATGCAGACAGAATTTTGACTGGATTGCAACTGGGGTCATAACCAATGTTTCTTGTAACAAAAAATGAAAATTGAATGGTGAATTTTGAGAATAGCACTGGCCATTTATTATGTTGGTTAAAGGCTTAAGGTGCAGAACAAAGCTTCATTGGAGTTGGAAAACTTTTCAGCAGATTGTACTAGCTACTGAGACACCACACTCATATTCATGGATTGATGAATGCAAAGCCTTTTATGCAGGTGAAAATTTTTGGAACATACTTGTGTTCCCTGTGCCTTTCATAACGCCCAACAATAAATATTGAAATAAAAAAGTAGTTTTTGAAATGTTATGAACATTAATTAAAAATGAAAAATAATTTTTTGAGGAATATTACAGAGGGGTTGGGGGTGCTCAGTAAGTAGAGGTGCAGACTGCAAGCTGAGGGGTCCTCGGTTCGAATCCCACCTGTGGCAGCTGGCAACCACGTTGTGTCCTTGTGCAAAACACTTCACCCTCAATGCCCCTGTGGGGGCATGTTGGCATTGTTTGCAAAGTCGTACTGCACATCGATGGTGCACTTGTCGTCAACAAATCCTAACCCTGCTTGTGTGGAGTTCGTATGTTGGGGAGCGTGACAGTCGCTCTCTGTTGTTTGGAGGTTCTCTCTGGATACTCTGGCTTCCTCCACCCATAAACCTGAGAACAAAATGAAAAATCATTATTTGAGGAATATTCAGGAATATTTTTTTTTTTTGGGGGGGGGGGGCGGGGGGGGGGGGGGGGGCAGTGGCGCAGTAAGTAGAGGTGCAGACGGCAAGCTGAGAGGCCTTTGGTTCGAATCCCACCTGTGGCAACCGCGTTGTGTTCTTGTGCAAAGCACTTCACCCTCAATCCCCGTGTGAGGGCATGGTGGCATTGTTTACAAAGTTGTTCTGCACATCGATGGTGCACTTGTCTTCAACCAGTGCTAACCCTGCTTGTGTGGAGTTAGTATGTTGAGGAGCCTGACAGTTGCTCGCTGTTGTTTGGTGGTTCTCTCCGGATACTCAGGTTTCCTCCACGGCTCCACCCATAAACCTGAGAGACATGTGTGGAGGTGACCCTGGCTGGTGAAAGTGACATTAAACCCCAATAAATAAATTCAGGAATATCACTAAATTATAGACATGTTATGAATTGATATTGCCATGTTATGAACTGTTTATCTTATCTCATTTGTTTTTATATTTCAGGTGAGGCTGTGGAAAACTTAACAGATCTGGTAACCTTGGTATTTCAACTTTAACACAAGCCAGAGGTTAAATGTAGGGTACTGGTACTTTTGAGAAAATGGTAAGAATGAATGGAGACAGAATGGATTTCACTTTAGCTGCTAACTAAGCTGAGAAGATATTTCAACACGTTTATTGAATTTGACTTCCTAAAATTTTCATTTTTTTTTTCTTTCCAAACATAGCTTACATGTATACTCCCTCACCAAATAAGTTTCAATGATCTCATTCCATTGAGAGACTGTAAGCTATGTTTTTGGAAGCAAAAATTAAAAAATAAAGAGTTTAAATGACAGTTGTTTATGAACAGTCAGGCCTTGATAATTCCATATTTTGGTAAACCTATAAACAGGTTGTCCATTTAGTTGTTCATAAACCTATTCTGAAGGTTAAGTAAATTGTTTCATTAACCTGTTACAGGGTTCACGTTTTGCCGGGGATGATTGGCCCAGGCCCCGAAAACAGCCCAAGAGTGTTTCTGTCGGGGCTCATTTTTCAGCCCCAACCATTTTTGCAAACATTTAAAGCAAAAGTAAAAAACTAGTTCAGGCATGTTTAAAAATCGGCCTTGAATAGGGCCCGACCCTCACATACCAGGGACATTCTGTAGGCCTGGATCAATTTTCAAAACACGAACTATGCTGTTGGTTTAACAAAAATTGAAACATGGTATGTCACAGGTATATCCCGATGGTCATACATGTAAGGCTGAGCTGGGGGGAGAGTTTGAGAGGGAAATGTAGAGTTAAGGCACAGAATTGATTTGGCAGTGGCCCAATCATATTTCAGGCTACAGTGCATTTCAGTTACATGTACCATAAATATTGCTGAATAATAAGCACAAATTTAATATTTTTATGTGTGCTCCCTTTAGGCATCTAATATGACACTCATAAAAAAGTTGGTTAACTGATGGATCCTTTTGGTTAACCGAAGGTCTGTTTGCCTTAATTTTTTGTTTGCATAGCCTCCAGGCTACAGAACAATCATTCGCCTGAATTGTCAAGGCCAAATATTGCTGAATATGGCCATTATGTTAGGTACCTGTACTTTAGGTAAAAGGTTTACCCTTTACCCCGGAACTTAATGTTAAAAAAAAAAGTGGTATTATTCACAGAAATCATCATTCATTTTTATGTGTACCCATACTATGTATGGTACACATAATGCCGGCATCCGGGGTGACCATCCGTCATTCGTCCATCCTTTGTCCATCCGTCCGTCTGTCCGTCCGGCGTCCGTATCCATTTCTTTGGCATTCGATAACTTGAAAAATATTGCTTGGATTGTCAAGTTACTTTATATTTGTGTTCAGGTTACTGATGTGCCGAGCTGTATAGTTTTTGGTGTAAATCGGATAATTTGATCCTGAGATATTAACCCTTTATCCTTCAAATTGAAAATTCCTCCAATCCCTTTGGCATTCGATAACTTGAAAAATATTGATTGGATTGTCTAGTTACTTTATATTTGTGTTCAGGTTACTGATGTGCCGAGCTGTATAGTTTTTGGTGTAAATCTGATGATTTGATCCCGAGATATTAACCCTTTATCCTTCAAATTGAAAATTCCTCCAATCCCTTTGGCATTCGATAACTTCAAAAATATTACTTGGATTGTCAAGTTACTTTACATTTGTGTTCAGGTTACTGATGTGCTGAGCTGTATAGTTTTTGGTGTAAATCTGTTATTTTGATCCTGAGATATTAACCCTTTATCCTTCAAATTGAAAATTCCTCCAATCCCTTTGGCATTCGATAACTTGAAAAATATTGCTTGGATTGTCAAGTTACTTTATATTTGTGTTCAGGTTACTGATGTGCCGAGCTGTATAGTTTTTGGTTAAATCTGGTAATTTAATCCTGAGATATTAACCCTTTATCCTTCAAATTGAAAATTTCTCCAAACCCTTTGGCATTCGATAACTTGAAAAATATTGCTTGGATTGTCAAGTTACTTCATATTTGTGTTCAGGTTACTGATGTGCCGAGCTGTATAGTTTTTGGTGTAAATCTGTTATTTTGATCCTGAGATATTAACCCTTTATCCTTCAAATTGAAAATTTCTCCAAACCCTTTGGCATTCGATAACTTGAAAAATATTGCTTGGATTGTCAAATTACTTTATATTTGTGTTCAGGTTACTGATGTGCCGAGCTGTATAGCTTTTGGTGTAAATCTGATAATTTGATCCCGAGATATTAACCCTTTATCCTTCAAATTGAAAATTCCTCCCATCCCTTTGGCATTCAATAGCTTGAAAAATATTACTTGGATTGTCAAGTTACTTTATATTTGTGTTCAGGTTACTGATGTGCCAAGCTGTATAGTTTTTGGTGTAAATCTGTTATTTTGATCCTGAGATATTAACCCTTTATCCTTCAAATTGAAAATTCCTCCAATCCCTTTGGCATTCGATAACTTGAAAAATATTGCTTGGATTGTCAAGTTACTTTATATTTGTGTTCAGGTTACTGATGTGCTGAGCTGTATAGTTTTTGGTGTAAATCTGATAATTTAATCCTGAGATATTAACCCTTTATCCTTCAAATTGAAAATTCCTCCAATCCCTTTGGCATTCGATAACTTGAAAAATATTGCTTGGATTGTTAAGTTACTTTATAATTGTGTTCAGATTGCTGATGTGCTGAGCTGTATATTTTTTGGTGTTAATCTGATAATTTGATCCGGAGATATTAACCCTTTATCCTTCAAATTGAAAATTCCTCCAATCCCTTTGGCATGAGATAACTCAAAAAAGATCAATCCGATTGTCATGTTTCTTTATATATTTATTCAGGTTACTGATGTGCTGTGCTGTATAGTTTTTTATGTAAATCTGATAATTTGATCCAGAGATATTAACCCTTTATCCATCAAATTAGACACTCCTTCAATCCATTTCTTTATGTACCCATACCTTGTATGGTGTACATAATGTCAGCATCCGTGGTGGCCCTCCGTCATACAGCTTTCTACTAGTTGCGCGTATGGGTACACATCTGACGATTTCATCGGCCTATTTTTCATTATTAGCTCAACTTTGACGTAAGTCAAATTTGAGGTTACGCCATGGCCCATCATCTGTCTGTCCGTCAACAATTTAATACGGCTCGGGCTAGAGGCCGTATTTATGAACCGATCTTTACGAAACTTTTTGAGTACTTTTGTTATCATCGTGGGATGAGAACAAGTGATTTTTGGTGCGGTCCAAAATTCAAGATGCACCAACAGCCATTTTGTATTTTAGTTAGTTCAATCAGTTTTTTGTACAGAACTCCTGAATGAAAGTTCTGATTCGAATAAATTTTTCTCAGAATGTTCAGTAACCTGGAGTACAGGACATATAATACAGGTTTTCTTTTCATGCAGAAATTCTGCAAATTAGATGAACTTTGATTTTTTCAGTGCGACTTACACACAGTAAGTACACATGTCAATACGGCTTGGGCTAGGGGCTGTATTTATGAACCAATCTTCACGAAACGTCTTGGGTACCCTTGTTATCACCTTGGACAGGAACGAGTGTTTGTGGGTGCCTTTGTTATCACTCTGCTGTGAGAAAAATGATTTTTTGTTTTAGTCAGACCCACTCTGGGACTCAAAGATTTCTTTTCTAGTTTAGCATCTAACTGTCGCCCACCTTTACAATATTTATCTATACATTTGTTACAGGCTATGGTCAGCATTTGTGTCCAAACCGTTACAATGCTTCATATGCAGCTTTGATATCAGATCATTACCTAGATGTGTGTCATTGCTGTGTCACATACTATACATGTACATGTCTTACACAAGTTGAACTACAGTGTCATTGACACTTTTATTTTTTTATTGTTTGAAAACATAACTTATATATAACCCCCATTGTGCTTGTTTCAATGAGTGAGCATAAGCTAAGTTTTTTGAGTAAAAAGAATGATAAAAATAAGTTATTCAAGAATTTTGTTTGCAATTGTTGTCTACGTTTCATGTTGGGTAAAGGGTTAAATTGGATAATGGGTAATGGAACATTTAATGTGTTTACTTTTTTAACTTGAAGCTCAATTCCTATATTTCCATTAAAATTTGTCACATTTCTTGTATTACCATTGCTTCTGCTAAAGTAGACGGACAATTTCAGCTGGAATGTGACTGGTTCTCTCGTTATCTAGTCGAAATTTTTTTTCGGTTTCCTGGCCAGATCACTAGAATTGTGTCCATTGATAAAAAAAGCAAAAACACTACACCTCAGATGCTATTTTCAGTTGTTTTTCATGAATCAATTGTAATTTTGCTATATTTCATTTATGAAATCTCAAGGACTGCTTGTGTAAATAAATTGTTGCCATGACCAGATCACAATGTGATGAAGCAGTGACCACTTTTGTGATCTCCACATTGGTACCCATAAAAGGGAAGAAATGCTTGTCTACTGTGGTAAACATATTCTTTTTTCTGGTGATTGAAGATTCAGGATACAGAATTACACGTTTACATACAGGGCTGCACATTGAAAATATTAATTGGTGTTCCCTGAAATAATGAATATGGACTTTCCAGTTGCAGCCATTGAACTGACATGGTAGATATCACTGGGATTCAATGGTTAAGTGCTGTGATCACAAAAGCTGTCTTTTTCATTTTCAGATTGTGATCTGATTGCGACACACATTCACCACTCAGTCGAAAGTTCTTAATAAAATATTTTCAAATTGAGACCGCATCCAGAAAACTGAATTAAAATAACATCTCTGAGTCATTGTTAGCTCCCCCCCCCCCCCACAAAAAAAAAATGTTTGGTTCTCAGGCACTGCCGCGTTGGAAAAATACCCTCCCTCTGCCCCCACTTTGAATTTTTTTATGGATCTTCGAGATTTTCCCAAAAGTAAATGATGTTCCACCGATCACAGACTTCATTGCAGTATAACAAAAATAGGTAAAACGAAGAGTAAAAACCCACCCGACTTCCTATAACACACCAGGTATGATTACGTGAATATGTCGATGCACAACTGAACTTGATCTGTACGGGTATTTATATAAAGGTTCAAACAACTCGGACTTGGCATAAACAAACAATGCAATTGATCAGTGGCGGCCGAACAGTGATGAGCCCCCACCCACCCCCCTTGGACTTTTCTAGGGTTATGGGCCCAGGACTGGACCGACTCCCAATGAGAGAAAACTTTTATTTTTAAAAGAAGCCATTTCCTTGCATCTGGAGACGGAATTGGCGATTCATTCACATCCACACGAAAGGGGGCCCCAGTTGGGTTCATGTTATTTGTAGCTTCCCACATTTGCCCCCCCCTCCCCCCCCTGGACCGGGGTCCCCTGGACTTGCCCATTGTACTCCTAACGGGGTGAGCCGCCACTGCAATTGACATGCATTAAATAGTTGCCTTATGTATTGAAACATCTATTAAATTTAGTCTATCAATAACATTACAATCACATTATTTTACCACAAGGGCGAATCCAGTCATTGGCGCACTTGGTATGCGCTTTATCCCCCCACCCCCCCACCCCACCCCCACCCCTATTTTCTCCCAGAGACAGGTTGTGCATTGTGGATATCTGCTTCGGGTGCGAGGTAATCTTTGGATTAAATTTCAAAATTTGGTTGGCAATACACTCCGGCAAACATGGACCCAGGAACAGCCCCTCCCCCACCCCGACTCTCACAGCTTTTAGTGAAGTCCTTCATCCGCCACTGAACCAAACTGTTCGAAGTGACATTGGGACATATAAACAGCTCACCAGAAGCATATTATATTAAAAAGTGTATATTGTACTGTTGAAAGGTAACTAATATAAGGGAGGTATTCAAATTAGCTGTCGTAGACTCATTTTTTTTCATGCAGTGGAAACTGCTCATAGTGCTTATGCCTAATATGACCCCCACCCCCATATGTCTCACCAAATTTAATTTACTTCGTTCCATGGCTGATTTTAAATAATTTTATTACGCCCGTTTTGAAAAAAACGGTCATATTATGGTGTACTGCTGTCCGTCCATCCACACTCCGTACAATAACTCGAAAACGATTCAAGTAATTTGGGTGATTTTTTGGTGGAAAGTATATGTTGATGGAAGCATTGAAAGGAAGGATTTGTCATTCCAGACTTATGGGACTTGTTTCATCAAAATATAGGCAATTTTTCACATGTCGGACAATAACTTGAAAGTGCTTTGAGCAATTTTCATGATGTTTTGGTTGCAAATATATGTTGATAGAAGGAATCTCCCTTTTGATTTGTGTCATTGTCCGATTTGTCATTCCCAAGTTATGGGACTTTATTCGTCAAAATATAGGCAATTTTCCACATGTCGGACTTGGAGCAATTTTCATGATTTTTTTTTTGTCACTCCAAAGTTCTTAGAACTTAGTTTAGTCAGACCTCAATATTTCCCTTTTGCACACCCTACAGGGCACATTTATGATCGGATTGCTTTGAAGCCTGGCATGCTTGTTTGGGGGAGACCTCTAGATTGGAGCTATCGATTTTCTTCTATTTCCGTCAAAAAATGTTGCTGCGGCCAACGTTCTTAGAACTTAGTTTAGTCAGACCTCAATATTTCCCTTTGGCACACCGCCACACCCTATTGCTGTCACTTTTGTCTGTTGTCCATTAGCTTTTTGCAAACTTGACATCTTTTTCACAACCACTAGGCCAAATTCAAACATATATTGCACAAACCATTTATGGAGTATACCCTTTCGGTTTTGTTTAAATGAAGCAGCTGCTATATTTGGGATCTGGTTCAGGTTCTGAAAGCTTAAAAACCTTCAAAAATCTTCTTTTCATGAACCACCAGAGGGAATGCCCTGATATTTGGTATGGAACATCCTTTGGTGTAGAAGATTAAAGTTAAGATTCAAGGGAAGTTGATAGGTCAATATTTTGGCTCTGTGTGTGTGTGTGTGGGGGGGGGGGGGGTGTATCCATTTTGTGCTTCAACCAAATATGGCATGTAGTACAAGTGGGTCCTAAGTAATTGATTGATCCCCCCCCCCCCCCACCCCAAAATAAAAAAAAATAAAAAAAATTCACAGCTCTGTAGAAACCCCAGGGGCTAAAAACAGAAAAAAATTCAAAAGCCCATATATCCCAAACCACAAGGAACAGAGAACTGTTATTTGGTATGAAGCATCCTTAGGCCTGGAAGAAGGGATTGGTTAAAATATTGCCACTGGTTCAATCAGGGTGCCTGGCCGGGGGTACTGAAAACATGATCTGTCAGCATTTGTGCAGTAGTTTATCCTGGAGAAAAATTTTCATTCACTGAGAACCTTGATTCACATATTGTTCTTAAAATAACAAAATACCTTCTGGGAACATTCTAATCTTGTTATTTTAATTAAAAAAATTTGTGGCCTTCAGTTTGTTTTCCAAAGATTTTATTTCTTGTTGAATGAACCCTTTCAATGCATGAAACATATATCTGATTCCTGTATGCATGTCTTTAATTTAACCCTCTCAAGACTTCAATTTGGGTTCCAAAGATTTTATTGATGCCATGAACAAACAAACCCTTTCAATGCTGTAGATGTCTTCTTTCTGGTTCCTTGGAAAAAAACTGATCTGATTCCTGTATGAATATCTTTAATTTACCCCTGTCATGACTTCAGAGTGTTTTTCCACAAGATTTTATTTCATGATGAATTCTTTCACTGCTGTGCACATATATTATTTTCTGGTTTCTTGGAAAAACTTTCTCTAATTCCATTCTGAATATCTTTAATTTAACCCTGTCGAGGCTTCAATGTGGGTTCCAAAGATTTTTTTCATGCAATAGTGAATACTGTTAATGAAACCCCATTTCTGATTTCTTTAAAAATATTTTACCCCCCAAAATAAGCCTCCATAAATTCTCTTTCTGTTTTGTTTATTTTTGATGCTTTAACCATTTTCGCACAGACTTGAATTTACTGGTGGCAACCTTATACCTCTACTAGCACTACTGTAGGCTTGCTACCTCTGCTTACTCAAATGACCGGTGACAGTAAAATTATGTTTCTCTAGTTTGAAATCTTTCTTATTCTTTAAAACCACTGGGCCAAATTCATTCATTGATGGCACAGACAATCTTTGGAGTAAACCTTTTTTCTTTTGTTCAAATGAAGCTGTTGCCACGTTCAGGCTGGTGGCATTTACTCTTCTGATTTTCCCTCCAATTTACTATATCCCTTAGAGTGGGGTTAATATTCCATACACCTAATATGCTTTTAAAATCCTCTTTTTTTAAGCCACTTGCAATAATACTTAAATATCTTGTTTGGAACTTACTTTAGTGATGCAGATTCACTTTTTTCAAAGAAACTCAGTGAGTGAAAATTTGGGCTACACTCAGTATTTCAATTTTCAGATTCAATGGGCAGATGTGAACCATATTTGCCATGTAGTATATAACTGGGTCACAAGTTTTTCATTTATGCCAGAATTTTTTTGGGGTGGGGGAGGTGGGGGTAGAGAGAACTTCAGTACCTGTAGTTGAAAACAAAACAAAATTCACAGAACTACAGAACTTGCTAGAAAGCTTTCCTAGGACCAGCAGAAATGAGTGGCCAAAAAAGTTGCCTTTGGTTGTGTCATAACAAATCAACAATTAACAATTGCTCTTGCTGTTGATCACTTACTGATACAATCTTCTCTTTTGACAACTTGAGCCAAGTGAGCGTTTTAGGCTCACTTGAGCCTCTGGATTTTCAAAAGCAACATATTTTTTTCATAATGATTTGCTCTTTTCTTATTTCAGATGACTTAGGTGATTGGAGGACTGATGGGTGCGAGGTGGTGTCCATAACTGGTAACTTTTGTACAGAGCATTGTTATCATTTGACAAACTTTGCTATTTTACAGGTAAAATATTCTAAGCTACTTAAGTTATATACACACACATGAGACATATTTTTTAGACAAAATTATTGGAGTAGATTGTGTTTTGAAAAGTGTTATTAAACCCTTATTGAGGAAAGCACAGGCATTGGACTTCAAAGGTCCATGGTTCGATCCCTGCCAGGAGTAATTAAGTTGTATCTTTGAGGAAAGCAATTTATCCTGTTTGCCTGCATGGTGCGGGCACAGTGGCACTGTATACTGAGTTGTTCTGCACGTTGATGGTTCGTACATTGGGGATCTGACAGTTGCTCGGTGGTTCTCTCACAAGGTCAAAAAGTGTTGTTAAAGCCCAATAAATAAATTGGTAAAATCTGATAGATAAACAGAAATAGAGGAAGACATGCATGGTGTGAAAGTCAATATAACATTATTCTTTGCATTAGAGCCTGATGACGACAGAGAGCAATGGGAAATTTAAAGATAACCCATCAGTAGAGCATGTATAATTACACAGACTGGAATTCAAAATATGATTCGCAGTCACAGAATTAACCCTTTAACTAATTAATTGGAAACATTCTCTCATGTGATATATAAATTAAGTAGTTGAAAAAACTAAATTTCAACAAAACCATATTATGTTACCCCCTCATTGGAATGAGCTTGTTCCCGTGAGCCGGGTCACATGATATGGTTTTGTTGAAAAATTTTATATGTTGCACATCGGGTAATAGGTTAAACCTATCCAATTTGTTTACATTTACAATTTTTTTCATCTACTACAATCACACAGTTTCTTTTAACTGGTAGAGTGCTGAATTATTTTTGGTCATCAAAATTTGTTCACTTACATTTGCCTTGTTACAATTTATGGGAGAGTGCCAATAGGCACTCTCCCATAAATTGTAACAAGGCAAATACTAACAGACTAAATAATTTCACTTCAAAGGTGGTATGAACAACATCCACAAAATATGAAGCCTTTAAGTGCTGGTACTGACACTTCAGAGTAAGGCCCAAATGTGGGCTTTCAGCACTCTACCAGTTAACTGGTTGAGGACAAGATTATTTTTGGAGGTCTGATTTGTTCATAAAAATTTGAGTGCCCACAGGAACTCTCCAATTATTTGTAATAAAAAAACTAATTTATAAGAACAAAATATTATTGCGTTTAAGTGAATATGAAACATGAGCAAGGAAAATGTTGGCTTTTGCTCTGGTACCCTAATATTTTTATATTACAGCTAATGGCCCAGACTTAGCTTGTACAACCTCAACATTATTAAGGGTCAAACACAAATTTTGAACCCCCATGCAACAACGAAAATTAAAAGTCCTATCTGGCCCTCCATAGTCCATACTTTAAGTAGATGTGCATGCGCAGTAGCCAGGAAGAGACCGGAATTGGCGACAACACATTCTTTGTTTGGCCTTAAGTCAGTAAACATCTCAATTGACATCTGTGCTTTAAATCTCTCTTTTGGTGGATGCCAGACACAAATCAATGAAGTATATGGTGGATTTAAGGCAGTAAATGGATAATGGAAATGAACAACAGTGGTTTGAGACATTCAGGGTTGTAACTTTTAAATCATGAAAATTATTTCCTTTTACCCAATTTCTGGATGTACGCCTTGACGTCATTAGTTTTGCTAATGATTTACCTACTGTTGGTTATGTGTTCCTTCCCTGTCCTTCCATGAACCCTCCGGTTAAACACATAAGCTTTCTGGCTGTTTTTTATTGAAATTTGTTATTACGTGTTGTACAGAAGGTTAATTCTGTTATCCCCACAGTTACATGCTCAGCCTATGGGTGTTGGGTCGTTATTGTCTTGCATCTCCTACCGGATGCATTGTTTTTTCTTCACATGTAGACCTAGCTTTGCATCAAGTGTCTGTAAATTATTTACTGACTTGGGCCTTTTATGTGCTTATTGTCTAGCTTCTGGTTTTTCTAAATCCTGACGTTGTTTACTTGAACAATGCCCTTAATAGGTAATATTCAGAGTTTTATTTCATCACAATTACAGTAGGATACATTTATTAATATTTTGGCAGTGTAGCTGTAATATTTTGGTGTTTGTTCACACTTATGCTCTATCGGTATATCCCCTTTTTTTGGAAAAAAAATTTGTTTTGATTTATTTTGAAATTATTTTTGATTGTCTTCGTCATGTATCCTTATATTGTATTATTATATGTTAGATTTTAGGAGTGCAATGAACTTTGTTTGGACTCAGACCACGAGAGAGAGAGCTTTCTCTAATCCAGTAACAGTCGGGGTCGGCTAGTGCTTTGAGTAACTTGCACTGAGTCGGAGATGTCGTCCTTCCTGGCCACCTGGGGTGCTCCTTCTACACTGCAGCCAGGGCCGGCTGCAGTTACGGCTTTTTCCTCCGCTTTGGCGAAGCACATGCGACCACACACTAGCTACCCGACTTAGGATGTTCATGCAGCTGAGCGCAGACACTCCAGTCTTTACCATCGAAGTCGGTTCATCCGGTAGCTAGTGCTTCGAGGCTTGATTCATTTGGACATTTGGTGAAGAGATTGGCAGCCAGATCTCCATCCCGAGAGCAACATGCGGCAGAGAATAGAAGCCGCTGCTCTACAAGCCTATGTAACAGACTTGCTGTCACAATTTGTGCAGCTTCCCAGCAAGGGGCACCCATGTGCAGTCTCCAGTAGTGAGCCTTCGGACGATGCTGGGTCGGTCCGGTCATCTGCATGTAGAAGAAGCCAGAAGTTTCTCTTTGGGACACTCGGCTAGATTTGGGGTCAGATCGTCAATTGGAGAACCCTCTCCATCCTATTAACAGTCGGGGTCGACGACTGTGTCCATTGTGAGAAACTATAATGAATCGGAACGCATATCGGAATGTTCCTTCCACACTGCAGCCGGGCCTTCAGCGGTTTTGGCTTCTTCTACATGGAAGCGCATGAAAGGGGATTAGCCTAGAAGTTTCTAAGCAGGAAACTCGGCGAGATCTGGGGACTGAGATCGTGACTACAGAGCGTTCTCCTTCTCGTTAACAGTCGGGTGACGACTGTTTTGTGTTGTAAGAAACTTCAATGAGTAGGAGCATCCGTCCAAAATGTAATGAGTTTGGATGCTTCTTCCACACTTCAGCCAGGGTCGGCTGTTGTTACGGCTTCCTCTTCTTGCATGGATATGCACTCTTAAGGGATAGATGCCTGCAAGTTTCTAATGGAATGCTCAGCGTGGTCTGGAGCAGACCACAAGCTGGAGAACACTCTCCTTTCCGTCAGCATTCGGGGTTGACTGTTTTTGAATCGAGAAACTCTAGTGAGTTGGGATGCCCGTTCACACTTGCGGTTCGGGACGATCCTTCCACACTACAGCCAGGTCCAGTTGCAGCTATGGCTTCTTCCCCTGCTTCACTGATGAAGCACATTGACCGCAGACTAACTATCCAACTTTGCATGTTCAGGTCGATAGCTTGCATGTTCAGGCTGAGTAGCTTATGGTAACAAGTGGATTTTTGCTGCTCTGCTAGCCTCGTTCACGGACCAGCTGCCACAGATTGCTCTGCAAATCACAGCATCTCTGTAGTCATTTATACTACCGTCAACAGGCTCTGGTGGTGAGCTGTCGGACGGTGTTGCGTGTCCACTCATTCGTTAAGTCGGATGGTGTTGACCATATTTTCAGATGGAACATTTGGATGGTGAGAGGGCTGCGGAGCAAAAGTCTCCATCCCTCACAGAAGGGCACCTTAAGACTGAATTTTCAGTCATAAGCTCTTCGAATCTTGTTCCTTCTGAATATAAGTCTGCATTTGCTAGGCAAAAACAGCTTAACATACTGGGCGATGGAAAGACAAAGATCTTTCCTCCCTGGATCTTTTGGCTCAGGTGTCTAGGGCTTTTGTCCCGATTAACGACACCTTCTTTGCCTTGGCAATAGTATAAGAAATGCAATGCCCTATTCTTTACGAATAGAGGTTCGATAGTGCATAGATAGGCTGAGACAGCTGTCTTGTTTGGAATAGAACCGTTGGAAGGAATGAGTACGTCTTTTCCTTCTCGGTGTTGTATTCCTTGGCGTCAAAGCATTTGATGCTATTGTGGATGCCTGTCATTGCCATAGTAGCCTTATGTACTATTACAGCGGTCTTTTCTTATACATTAGCGGCTAATGTTGTAAGTCTCCATTTAGTGAGCTTTCAGAGGCCGCAGGTGACACAGATATGTCTTCACACAGATGAAGACTCATAACTGAGACTTGAGTCTTATTGTTGACACCATAGTAGCCTAGCTAGAATCAGGAGAGGTGTTTTTCAGTACAAGTCAGAAGTAGTTGTAGTAACAACTGCGATATAATCAGGAATAGAAACGAGGTTGTAAATGTTCAAAAAACGTTTTTAGCTCACCAGCTTCAGTTGTGTGAGCTTATGGCATGGCTCGTTCGGTCAGCGTTGGCGTCAGAGTACGTGTCCAATAATGTTAAAGCTTCTGTTTAGGTCATTTATTCACCCTATTTCCATATCATGGCCTTTATAATGCTGCTATATGATGATTATTATCATTCTACCATGATTAACCCGTCATAACCTGCTTTTTAAACATTTTTCTTGACATTTTTAGTTGCGTTTAGTTTTCTGTTTAGCTCAGAATTTCATGTTTAACTGAGTGTTTATGTCAGCTGCTGTGCTCCTTCTCTTCCCATGGCATTTATATTCATCATACATGTGCCTCAGTATCATTGTTCTATGATTAACCCCTTATACCCTGTATTTTAAACATTTTTCGTGACTATTTTAGTTGCGTTTAGTTTTCTGTTTAGCTCGGAATTTCCTGTTTAACTTAGTGTTTAGGTCAGCTGCTGTGCTCCTTTCTCTTCCCATGGCTCTTAAATTCATCATACATGTTCCTCAGTATCATTGTTCCATGATTAGCCCCTCATACCCTGCATTTTAAACATTTTTCTTGACATTTTTAGTTTCGTTTAGTTTTCTGTTCAGCTCCGAATTTCATGTTCAACTTAGTGTTTGTCAGTTTCTGTGTTTTACTTTTAAGAGGTTGTGTTTAGGTAAGCTTTGTCGCATGTTATGAGCCTGTTTGATACAGTTCTTGTGTTTGCCAAAATTACTATCAATGAGGAATGTTGGTGAGCTATAGAGCATTGGCGTCCTTCTTGTTTTTTAGCTCAACTTGACAAAGTCAAGCTGAGCTATTGCCATCACTTCTCGTCCGTCGGCGTACGTACGTACGTACGTTAGTACGTTGGTACGTACATCCACAATTTCCTTTGGCACACCTCACAGGTCGCATTTATGATCAGATTACTTTGAAACTGGGCATGCTTGTTTGGGGTGACCTCTAGATGGGAGCTATCGATTTTCTTCAATTTCCGTCAAAAAATGTTGCCGCGGCCAACGTTCTTAGAACTTAGTTTAGTCAAACCACAATATTTCCCTTTGGCACACCCTACAGGGCACATTTATGATTTGATTGCTTTGAAACCTGGTATGCTTATTTAGGCTGACCTCTAGATGGGAGCTATCGACTTTCTTCAATTTTCGGCAAAAAATGTTGCCACGGCCAACGTTCGTAGAACTTAGTTTAGTCAGACCTCAATATTTCCCTTTGGCACACCCTACAGGGCACATTTATGATCAGATTGCTTTGAAACCTGGTATGCTTGTTTGGGGAGACCTCTAGATGGGTGCTATCGATTTTCTTCAATTTCTGTCAAAAAATGTTGCCGCGGCCAACGTTCTTAGAACTTAGTTTAGTCAAACCACAATATTTCCCTTTGGCACACCCTACAGGGCACATTTATGATTTGATTGCTTTGAAACCTGGTATGCTTTTTTACGGTGACCTTTAGATGGGAGCTATCGATTTTCTTCAATTTCCGGCAAAAAATGTTGCCACGGCCAACGTTCGTAGAACTTAGTTTAGTCAGACCTCAATATTTTCCTTTGGTACACCCCACAGGGCCCATTTATGATCAGATTGCTTTGAAACCTGGTATGCTTATTTACGGTGACCTCTAGATGGGAGCTATCGATTTTCTTCCATTTCCGTCAAAAAATGTTGCCACGGCCAACGTTCTTAGAATTTAGTCTAGTCAGACCACAATATTTCCCTTTTATACACCCTACAGGGCACATTTATGATCGGATTGCTTTGAAACCTGGCATGCTTGTTTGGGGAGGCCTGTAGATGGGAGCTATCAATTTTCTTCGGTTTCTGTCAAAAAATGTTGCCACTGGCAAAAAAAATGACATTGGTACCAATGATCTTCAATTTTTCCATTTCATTTATAACTTACCAAGTTCAAGTTTGTCAAGTTGAGCTACAGTGTCACTGACACTTTCATTTCATGGTTACTCTACAGGAAAATCGTTAATCCTTTCATTTCATTCCCGTTTCTAAACGATGATCAACATTTGGCAGCTCGCTTGACCTGTAAATTTGGCAAATACTACTGAGAATACATCTGTTGCCCATAGCCATACTACTAA
This sequence comes from Pictodentalium vernedei, assembly GCA_031216915.1. Lineage (NCBI taxonomy): Eukaryota > Metazoa > Mollusca > Scaphopoda > Dentaliida > Dentaliidae > Pictodentalium > Pictodentalium vernedei. The sequence continues at coordinate 451,153,439 of CM062291.1, forward strand.
AAATAAACGTGTCTGAAAAACAAGATTTGTTACAGGCAGAGGAAGGTCTGTAAATATGTACTGGTTACTTATATTTCTATTTCTCTCACCCCCTTTGCCCCCTCAGAAAATGCTGACATAGGAGTTATGGGCAGAAAAAAGACATCAACATCGTTATGCATCAGTGGTCCCTCCTACCAACTCCCAATACCCCCATTGCACTTCTCGGCCCTCTATTGCGCCATTCAACAAACCTTGGGCGATTAAATGTCCAGAAGTTTCCAATTTGATAGAAAAAAGATACTTGCTATTTCAATGCCCCAGAACGTGTGTCCTCTTATCGTCTTGAATGACATGATGCCGTAATACGCTTAGTTATGTTGGATGTCATTTACCACTGAATAAAGGCCTCAGTACTCCGGTATATGACACCCCACCTCTCTCCCCTCCATGCACATCCCATCTTCTCATGCTGAACTCTGAAGACCTATGGACAGTTCCAAATATAACACATACATGTACAAACCCCAGGTTTTTACATTTAACTCCCTTATCATATGCATGTCACTTTGGGTAAATTGATATTCTGCTTTCCTTCATTGGACGAAGATGTTCAGGTGAGAAGAAAAAAAACAGAATGAGTTTTGGTTATTTATTCGCCATAATATTAAAAGAAATGCTCCGATTTCTTAGGGAAGAGATTTCCAAAAAACTAAAGCACATGTTGATGTACGTGACAATATCGTTGCTCAACACATGCGTCCTGCAACCAAGACAGTTCATCCTTAACCAGTTTGACCCATATACTGCACTTGAATTTTTCGTTTGAAATAATGAAACAAATTGAGTTTCTTCATCAGGAGAACTTGTCCCCTCCCACAACCCCTTAAAATTTTGCCATTGAATATTGCGAGCATAGTGGCAGCCTTTTGCGAGATTCCACCCCAAACATGCAAAGAATAAGGGTGTTTGGGTTGAGGAGTCAGTACTGCCGGTTCACCACATTTTCTGTAACGCTTGCTGAGTTTCTCGTTTGGATTGTAGATTCATCAGTGAAAATAACATTGTCGATGTTATCAGTTGTTATCTGACTTTTTACACACTCAACAGCAACTGTAAGTCGTTTATGTTTATTAACATTTCTTATAAAGTGACAGTAATAAGTTTTCGTTCGAACCCAGTTCATCCTTCGATATCTGCATATAGTCCAATGTCGACGCCAGTGTCCCTGAATTTCTGTTGAATATCCTTTTCAGATGCCTCATGGTTTTCAGATATGATATCATTCAAAAATTGCACAGACCTGTCATTCAGAATGCTTGGACTTCTGACCCTTTTCTCATCCACTATCATTCCAGTATTTTGATATTTCTTTATTATTCTCCCAACAGTCCGAGCATCTACTTTGAAATCATCCTCCTCGGCAAGCAAAAGAACAATTTGCAAATAACTTTTTTCTTTTAAACTATGCAGTATTATTTTCTTGTGTGTTACAATTGAGATGCAACCTTTTCCTCATGCTGCCATTGTACATTACAAAATGTGCCAATGCCTGTGGGTGCATTTAGATTTTGACACCAACATTTTTAAAAATCTCAAGTCATTTAATATTTAAATGCAGCAAATCCTCTCTTACCATTCAAACATTGGGTAGTTCTGATAAAAAGAAAGCACCCAATGGAAAAAAACACTCTTAGAATAGCAGTAGCACAGGTGGTTAATTACAGTAGTTTGTTTTGTAATTAAACTGGGGCCAATTAGACACTCACTGAAATTGGATTAAGTGTCTGGCATACAAATCAATTAGCTTCCTTTTATTATGCAGGCCTTTTGAAGTTATTGTTTACAAGAAACAATGCCGAGGATCTGACAATGCACAAAGTTCTTAAGTATTCATGCAGTTGAATTAAATATTTTGAGAATGGTGTTAATTAATCCATTCCTGTCTTGTGTATTGTTTCCCGATGCTCAGCGTTCCTGTAAATTCAGTGTGCATACAGTGACATTTTATTCTCATCACATTCAGTTTAAACAATATTTACTTTCAACTTTCAAAACAAAATACACAGAACAACATAGGATGTGTGTGAATCTGACAGAAAGCTCTTAACTTATACATGGTTGTTTGCACTCATAGTACATTTATAGGTAACATAGACGAGATGATCGACAGCTGTATGTTTGTTAAATCCAAATCTCCGATTTCAGACTTTACATATATGTTCTCATTGGTTAGTTCAGTAAGTTATCTTACAGCTTGATAGGAAATTGAAAAGAATTCAAGACAGTAGAACTCAAAATAGAGAGAGAGAAGAAAGAAGCACCTGTATGTTTTTAGCTCACCTGACTGAAAGTCAGGGTGAGCTATTCTGATCCCTTTTCGTCCGTCGTCTGTCGTCCGTCGTGAAGGTGGTTTTGTGCCTTTTTCGCCCAAACCACTGGCCTCATATTAATGAAATCTCATGTGAGTAAGGGTTATATAAGGGTATTTTGATTTTTGGCAAATTAGGTTTCGGCTCATATTGAGCAGAGGGATGGGGCAAAAATGCTCCAGTTCTTAAAAATCTTCTCAAGAACCAGCAATAGCAGAGACTTGATATTTGGTATGCAGCTTCCTTATGATAGCGGGGGAGGAATTCGTCACATACAGGTGAATTGTGCACTTGGTGATACCTTCTTGAAATTTGGCACACTGTTAGTGTAGGCTATGAGGTTCTCAAAAACGATCGGCTACAAGTTGACACCGACCGGTGGCGACCAGTAGCGGCACAATCCAAAATGGCCGCCAGCGGCTGAAGGGAACCTCCTTTTCGACGGTCTACCGACTATACATCCGATTGTAAGGGCGCGAAAGTGAACTCTGATCCACGCACGTGTTGGAAACAGACGTGGGAGATGATGTAGAATAAAACGAGATTCTCTATACGGACGCATCAATTTCTTGGAACTTGAAAAGAGCGTTGTTTCTCCGGGATCAGCGTCATTCAGGCAAACCTGAATGACGCTGATCCCGGAGAAACAACGCTCTTTATGAAGCAGTCTCTTTGCCATACAATCTCTTGTTTGGCGTAATTCCGCAAGCAATTCTGATTTGTCTGTCGAAATTAATTCGAGAACGCGATTGTTCACAAAAATCATTCACAGAATGAGTGAGAATCCTCTTCGTGTACGGACTAGTACTGACTGGGAACGTTGTTGCTTTTGCCAGCAAGACAGTTCCAAGAAATTGATGCGTCCGTATAGAGAATCTCGTTTTCATGACGCCTATAAAGCTATTGAGGAAGACATAACGCGCTTCCTAGATAATGGCGTTGAGCTTCCATATAATTTGACCATTGATTGTTTGATGAGAGAGAGTGATGAGTGTATGTCGATGTCACTGTTGACGAATAAGGCAATATATCATAAGACATGCCGTGACAGTATTCGGACTCACATCGTACAGCGCGTGCTACACAAGCGAGAGCGAAATGAGGCAGTGGCATCCTGCTCCACGCTGAGTCCTAAAAGAACACGGACAAGTTTTGAATCTGGCTGTGACAGGAAACTGCCCCAGTGTGTTTATTGTCACAAACGCGAAGGTGACAGCAGTGAGCCTATTTGCAGATCAATGTCTGATAACAATAAACTCAAAATTATGGCAAAGGAAGCCGAGAACTGGGTTGTTTTTTCTCGGGTCAATGCAGCATTTGATTCCGCTGCTAGTGATCTTTACTATCACAAAACCTGTTATTGTAAGCTTGCCAATGAAGCACGAGCGGCTAAATCTAAAAAGTCGAAGAACGCCGAACATTCCGCGTCAGGCCTGCCCTATGACCCTCTCGTTATGGCAGAGCTCATAACATTTGTTGAACACAACGATTCCGCGATGAAGCTTGTCGATCTCAAGAATCTGTACAGTCGGAGGTTGAAGCAAGTCGGTTCTGATTGGCTTAGTGAAGAAATACATTCCACTCGATTCAAAGAACATTTGTTGCAGAAATTGGGCGATGGCTGGGACGCCTTCACACAGGGTAGAGATGTGTTTATTTCAAGTAGGTTTCGAGTTGGCTCCTTGTTGTCCGAATCTTTAACTCGTATAGTGTCTGAGGAAGAGGCAAAAAAGATAGTTGATGTGGGTCTTCTTCTGCGTAAACACATACTCATATCTCAAGCTCCTTTCACGGGATCATTTTCATCTTATTGCTTGAGCGAGCCTGTACCCAACTCACTCCTGACTCTTCTTAGAGTTCTACTTGAGGGCACATGTAGTATACAGAACTTAGGCGATGATGAGACTGTTAATGCCAAGACTCGAGTGGCTTGTACTATTTCACAGATGTTGATCAGCAATTCAGCGAAACGCTCCGAACATGCACAAAATGTTCACCAGAGACGTGACAGAGAAACTCCAATGCCTCTTTATGTGGGTTTGAAGTTGCATGCCCATGATCGTATGAAAAATCTTATCAGAGATTTTCATCAAATGGGACTCTCTGTCTCTTATGATCGCGTAATGGATGTTCGCAGGAGTTTCGCGAGAGCTGTTTCACTGCGGTTCAAGAACGAAGGTGTTGTAGTCCCAGCTAACTGCAAACGTAATGTTTTCTCGATAGGAACCACTGATAACATTGATGTATCTGGTAGATCTGATATGCATGGTACGTCCATCACACTCATTGGTCAACTGAGCAGGGACAATGTGGGTACTGATCCCCCACCACTGAGTTTAGATGTTCCAGAAGACACACAAATTGAACTCCCAGACGACTATGCATTTGTTCCTTTCGTTGAAGACTTTGGTGGGGACATCAGGCTTGAATCTCCAGATGAATGTAATGTACGGCCCAATGAATATGCAGATTTGAACGTGGGAGAGAATGACTGGTTGTCTCATGTGTCACAGATCAGCAATAAAGGGAAGGTTGATGGCAGCTGGCAGCTTGATGAAGTCCCTGTGACCTTTTCAGGCTTCTTTTCAAAACATGAAGATCAAGACAATGTCAAACCTCGTGCAGTTATTGGGGTATTCCCTGTTTTCAGTGAGCAGAAAGCGGACTCACTCAGTATGCAGAAGCATGCTATGTATGTGGTCAGGGAAGCTACTGCTTTCGTAAACCCCGGCCAGATACCTGTCATTGAAGGTGACTGTCCGTTGTATGCCAGGCAGAAAAAATGTCAATGGCTGTTCCCAGAGGAGATAGGTGAGGATCGAATGGTGTGTATGATTGGATTCCTGCATCTTGAAATGTGCACCCAAGAAGCTGGTGGTAAGCTTATGGGTGGTTCTGGTTGGGAGCGAATGTTTCACCTCGCAAAGATATTCACACCCGGTGTAGCATCATCCCTACTTGGTGGGAAACATGTCAAGAGGACGCGACAGGCATATCTTCTCACTCTAGCTTGGCTTGAGATCCTCAGAAAGAATGCTTATGAGATTTACTGTCAGCAGACTGGGCCCCATGAGTCATTTGAAATGTGGGAACAGAGGATTCTTTCACAATCTCCAACTGCGCGCTATTGGGGTGAAATCGTTCGGAACTTTCTCTTGACAAGCTGTCAATTCGTTCGGAACCAACGAATCGGTAACTGGCCTGGTACACTGTGTTCTATCGATGAGTTGTGCAGTTACTTTTTTGCCCTAGGACATACAAATTATTGTCGGTGGGTCCCCGTATTTCTGAGAGACATGTCTCAGCTACCCAGGCGGCATCCTTCAATCCACAACAAATTCATGGAAGGCCATTTTGTGGTCCAGCGTAGTGAGAGGAAGTTCAGTATGATGGGTTTAGATCAGAGCCAAGAACATAGTATCCAACTACTCAAAGAAGACAGTGGTCCAAAAGGTCTCTATGGCCAGGCTGAAGAGAAAGTCGTTATTGAGCTTTCAAGGTCAGAAGTTCTGCGTGTTATAGATGAGTATGAATATGCAAGTTTCCACACAACATCATCAGATAACACGGAACACCCGGAAAGTTCGGTATCAGAGCAGAAAAAATTTCTGAATCAATTGAAATCTCTCCTCGATCTGGTGAATCAGGGACTCATTATCAACCCTTATGATGAAACTAGTGGTCAGCTGGTGACATTAGATACTGGTGAATATATGGACCCCGAAGTTAGTAAGAGTTTACGGTCATTACCCGAAAGGGGCAAGCATTTATATTCCACTTTCTTGAAGGAAAGGCTTGTGGAATGCACCGTACCCCTGAATGATGTTATTCCCAAGGCAAATATATATACCTTCCTTAACCCACCCCCAGCCAACCTGGACAAAGGCCGAGACAAACTCATGTCAAGTAAAGCAACTGCCGCAATAGTTACCCAGATGTTCGTTTCACTGCAAGCCCGGCCTGATTCAAACATGGATGAGTTTTTCATGCACGAGAATGCACGTGATCCGCCAGCATTATCCGATAGAGGTAAGCTACGGAGTGGGACAAAATCTCAAATTCTCAATTGTTTACCAGCTATTCCTGCACAAGGGAAGAATTCAGCAGCTAGACAAGCTTCAGTTGTCATCTTGGATATGCCTGCTGTAGTCCATGTAATCAAACCACAGAAAGCGGATCTGTTTGGAGAATATGCTCGATTGCAATTATTGCCATACATCGAATCTCTGATTAACACGAACACCACAAGGGTTGATGCGATCTATGACTGTTACCCCGAAGGCAGTTTGAAGAATCAGACGCGAGCAAAACGCCTCGGTGAGACAGCAGTTAGGTTGATACGGGTGTCCGAGAACGTCCCTTTACCTAAAGGGAAGAATTGGCAGGCATTCTTGAAAGTTAGTGAGAATAAAGACGAATTTTTCAAGTTCCTGTCTGCTGAACTGCTGAAATTAACATCAACATCCGAGTACCAGTTGTTAACGACATCAGGAGAATATGTACTATGCAATAAGGATGTTAGCTTATGTGACATATCTCCATCGAACCACGAGGAAGCAGACACGCGCATGATGCTTCATCTCAACCATGCAGTCTCACAAGGTCACAAAATAGCTTTTCTTCGCACGGTTGATTCTGATGTCGTCATTCTGTCTTTGCACCATTTCGCAACATTCCGTGACCTTGGACTCAGTGAGCTGTGGATTGGGTTTGGAATTGGAAAGGCATATAAAGATATGCCAATTCATGAGATAGCTTCACAACTTGAACCTGATTACTGTAAGGCCCTGACTTTCTTCCACGCCTTCACAGGTTGTGATGTAACATCCAGCATGCTCGGCATTGGGAAGAAGACAGGATGGAATGCATGGATGAATTTTCCCGCATCAACTGAAATGATGATAGAATTGACTGAGAATCCGCAAGTCTTTTCAGAGGATTCCCCTCATATGCAGCATATCGAAAAACTCACCATACAGATGTACAGTAACAGTTGTGTCAGTACACGTGTCAATGATGCGAGACGGCATATGTTCACACATGGCCTTAAGTCTATGGAAAACATCCCGCCCACCAAAGCAGCTCTGTATCAACATGTAAAAAGGGTAATTCTTGTGTCATCTTTCATTTGGCATCGTGCTCTGCAGAAACACTTATGTGTGCCAGACCCATCACAGTACGGATGGGAGTGGAATCCACGTCTCAATATTCTGGTCCCATTTTGGACTCACCTAGGAGACGCAAGTGCTGCATGTGCACTGATGCTCCACTGTAGTTGTGCCAAGGCCTGCAAGGGCAATTGCAAATGCTTGAAAGCTGGATTAAGGTGCACACCTTTGTGTAAGTGTGAAGGTGGCTGTTGTAACAATATTGAGTAGTATACTGTCATGTTAGGACCAGTCATCTCCTATTCTGGTATTTTTTTTTCCATTTTCGGCCAGTTAACACATGTCATGTTTCTAGTTGAGTTGATTTTGCTAACAAATGTTCATCCCATGTGGCTTGCTACATTGTCCGGGGTATAGGAATACAGTTTTAGATTTCGGAAAATAGTCTGTTATTTACTGCACAAGACGGTGTTAATTCATGCATAGCATGATACAATATCCCCAACTATTTTGCCTCTGTACAACAGTTGATACCTTCGTTCACCCGTGTGTTCATCTATGGTATCCTTGTCTTTCTCTGGCCATAGGCCACATGTGACTAGTCAGTTCCTACTCCATAGCAAATCAACTTGGAAATCCTTCATCTTGTAGCGCACTCATGTCTCAATGAATCCATACCTGAGTTGATCTAATAAATCTAACGTAAGGTATCAAATTGCCATACCGGATCATATTTCGATAAGTTATTCGCTAAAACATTTCGACCACTCATCGACATCAAAGGTCATGTTTTGGCTCCCAGTGGTGGCTATATCTCTATATCCCTGGTAAAGTAGCATACCATGAGGGATGGGCATTAAGTGTCGGCAACATTAATCCTGACTTGGAACACACCACATCTTAACTGGCCGAAAATGAAGAATACTACTTGTAGTCAAAAAATATTCCTGTACCTCGAATGACTGCAAACATACACTCACCCCTTCTAGTCCCATTTTGCCAATGTTCTATACTGGCAAGATAACATTGTATAATTAACAACGGGAACTAATGCATCCCGAGTTCATTCCAGCACTGCCCTTGCTGGCAGACGTGTCGCTATGGTGTTGAGATTGAACCAGAACTCCTCTAGAAATTTGATAGTTTTATTTTCTTAGAAAATAAATCTATCGAAAATGCCGGAAGTTGAGAATAGACTGTCACTTTAATTGGATTATCAAATGTCCAAGTATCCCCACTGCTGCATACTATCGAGTACCCTTGTTCATGTGTTGACAGGAATCTCTCATACCATGTTCATTTGACCATTGCATTCCCGAGAAACATTCAACACTAATTTATCTACGGACGGACGATCATACTGACAGTCAGACACACAGACGCACACATCGACGGAAATTCTGATCCCATTATCCATTAATCTTCCCCCCAACTTGTTCCAAGGGCTTCACTCCATCATTCACATCAATTACAGCACATGTATGGTGTTAGGTTTGGAGCTTCAGTTGTGCGATCGGCGAAAATAGCTTTTTTTCGATCCGCTTGGCGGCCATTTTGGATTTCGCTGCTAGTGGTGGCTAGAGGATGGTGCCAACTTGTAGCCGATCGATTTTGAAATCTCTGATGCCTACCCTTACATCATGCCAAATTTCAGGAAGGTATCACCAAGTGCACAATTCTAGCGAATTCCTCCCCCGCTATGAGGTGTAGACTCAAGTTTGTTCAAGAGAAGGTCGAGGGGCTATATTTGACGATGTCAAAGGAGGGGCAAAAATTTTGGCCCTGCCCCAAATTTCTATTTTCCAAACCGCGAGGCCGATTTGAACCAAATTTTACGGGAGTGCTTATTGGGTCATAAGTACCTAATTTATGCAGAAATGGGAACCACAGGAACTAAAAATAGAAAAAAATTAAAACGCCCATATCTCCAAAACTGCACGGCAGTGAGAATTTTATTTGGTGTGAAGCTACATGGGGGCACGATGACGCTGTGTACTGAGGCGTACTGCATGTCGATGGTGCGCATGTCTTCAACCAATCTAACCCTGCCTGTGCTGCGGTGCAGAGTTCAGAGTTAGATGTTGGAGAGCTGACAGCTGCTCGTCGTTGCTCGGTGGTTCTCTCCGGGTACTCAGGCTTCCTCCACCCGTAAAACTGTCCAGGTTACGATTAGCCATTGTGCATAAGTATGTGACCTTAAACACCAATAAATAAATAATAAATAAATAATATGGTGTGAAGCTTCCTTGGGACCAATAGAAAGGATTGGTCAAAAAAAATTGTCATCGGTTTTATCATAGGGTACAGTTTCGGGACTTTTGAAAAAGTGCCGAGTCAGCACTTTTTAACACTGTAGGCAATGGGAAAAACATTAAAAAATTTTCTCCAGATCTAGCAGGCAGAATCTTTTGATATTTGGTATGCAACATTGTAGGGTGGATCTGATTCGAGTTTGTTCAAATTGGCCCCCTGGGTTCATATTTGGGCTCAGTATAGGAACCCGATTTCGAACTTAGTGCATTTCAGGCAAATTTCTTTTAAAATATTCTTCTCCAGATCCAGCAGGCAGAATCTTTTGATATTTGGTATCCAACATTGTGGGATGGATCTGATTCAAGTTTGTTCAAATCGGCTTCCTAGATTCATATTTGGGCTCACTATAGAAGCTCGAATTCGAACTTAGTGCATTTCAGGCAAATTTCTTAAAAAATTTTCTTCTCCAGATCCAGCAGGCAGAATCTTTTCATATTTGGTAAGCAACATTGTGGGGTGGATCTGATTCAAGTTTGTTCAAATCGGCCCCCTGGGTTTATATTTGGGCTCCGTATAGGAGCCCAAATTTTAACTTAGTGCATTTCAGGCATATTTCTTAAATCTTCTTCTCCAGATCCAGCAGGCAGAATCTTTTGATATTTGGTATGCAACATTGTGGGGTGGATCTGATTCAAGTTTGTTCAAATCGGCCCCCTGTGTTTATATTTGGGCTCAGTATAGGAGCCCAAATTTGAACTTAGTGCATTTCAGGCAAATTTCTTTGAAAATCTTCTTCTCAAGATCCAGCAGGCAGAATCTTCTGATATTGGGTATGCACCATGCTTAGGAGGGTGAGATTCAAGTTTCTTCAAGCCAAGTCCCTGGGTTCATATTTGGGCTCACTGTGGTAGCCCGAATTATAACTTAGTTCAAAATGAGGAATTTTCTTTAAAAATCTTCTTCAGATCCAGCAGTCGGAATGTTTTTATATTTGGTATGCAGCATCCTTAGGGGGTGAGATTCAAGTTTGTTCAAGCCATGTCCCTAGGTCCATATTTGGACTCACTGTGGGTGCTCGAATTGTAACTTAGTTCAAAATGAGGACTTTTCTTTAAAAATCTTCTTCTTCAGTCATGTCCCTAGGTCCATATTTGGACTCACTGTGGGAGCTGGAATTGTAACTTAGTTCAAAATGAGGACTTTTCTTTAAAAATCTTCTTCTTCAGATCCAGCAGTCGGAATGTTTTGATATTTGGTGTGCAGCATCCTTAGGGGGGGGGGGGGGGGGGGGGGTGAGATTCAAGTTTGTTAAAGCCAAGTCCCTGGGTTCATATATGGGCTCCCTGTGGGAGCCTGAATTATAACTTAGTTCAATATGAGGAATATTCTTTAAACATCTTTTTTTTTTAGATCCACTGGTCAGAATCTTTGGATATTTGGTATAAGCTTTTCTTAGGAGGAGCAGATGCAACTTGTTGAAATCAATTCTCTGGGTTGATATTTAGGCTACCATGTCAGGTGAGCGCCCTCAGGCCCCTTGGGGCCTCTTGTTTTTTTTTATTACTTGTTCACTTAGAAATTGTGTCCGTCCGAGCCAAATTTTATCTGTTCAGCCTGTATCTCGGGTATCGAATGTTCTATTGCAATGGAATTTGCTGTGAACACTGCTTATGGTATAGGCTTTAAAAAAAGAATTCAACTATATTTCTCACATTCTCCTTTTTAGAGTTATCCCCCTTTTTTGACTAAGAAATTGTAGGAAATAGACATTATTTGTATGTTCAGCCTGTATCTCAGGTATGGGTTATCAGATTTCAGTGAAATATGGCATGCAGTTTGCCTATAAAAAAGGCTTCTGCCTCATTGCATAAAGCTTTCAAATGCCAAACAATTTACCATACCTTTTGACTTAGAAATTGTTGGAAATTGTTATACCCCCACTTTCAAAGAAAATGGGTGGGGGGGGGAGGAATACTGGATTACATGCGTCCGTCTGTATGTCCATGTGTGAGTCCATCCAAGAATATTCATAACTTTCATTATTTTCTATAATATTTGTTGGTCATAGGTATGCCCACACTAGGCGGTACACCACATGGGGGTATGCACCGGACGACAGTCCAGCTCTTGTTTTATTTAGTTGATTGTCGGGCTATTTGTTGTTATTCATTATCCTATGGTGTGGTGGTTTGGCCATGATTGGCTTGTTTCGGTGCAATCGCTTATCAAAAACTCACACACATTGGTGTCCAACAAATCAATTATAGTAAAGGCTTTTTTTCTGTACAAAACACAATCTCTATATTAACACTTGCGATACTCGGACACATACAACCAAAATATTGTTGATTATGGGCCATTATTGGGGAATGAATACCGCCTTTTTGGGTACATGTACAAAACAATCCTTCAACACACTACATTTATCCACTTAACTTGAGTTCAACCAATCTGGAATGAGGCTTTGAATACATGTAACTCTATCACTAAAATATGCAGGTCAAGTTAGAATCAGGGATTCTGTCCTGTGTATTTCACAACTTATGGATGATAAGGTGTACGCTGTTGCAATATCCACTGTTTTTGACATATTTTAGTAGTTCAACTGATTGTCTATATTAAACTGAATATGTTTTACAAGTTCTGATTATTTAAAGTTGCAAATTCAGCTTCAGTGTCATTGACACTCTTTTTGGTATTGCTCATATATCTCTTTTGGAATTGTTAAAGTTTTTATAATACAAATGTACTTTTTCTCTCTTACTTGTCAGTGTAAATATCTTTTTGCAGATACAGATCATGGAACAAGAGGTCCAGGAATTTTTGTCTTGTCGAGGGATTTCAACCGAAATTATCACCAAAATGGAGCAAGAAAAGGTACCAGTATTTTCTGTTATAAATTCTATAAATAAGGCCATGAAGGTGAGAGTTTGTTGATTCAAATTAATGACGACATCAATTTCTGGTTCAGTTTCAACTAACTGAGTTTTCAAGTCGTATTGCTTGTCTGGTCTTCACCAAAGTGAACTTTATATGCACGTTCAGATCAATGCCTGATCGAGAATGTCCTATTTAAGTTTTGATCGGTCTGTTGTAGTTGTTGAGGCCCTTCAACAGAAATTGTGGCTGATTGTCATCAAACATTATCAGTCAGTTTCCAATTTGGGCTCTTTAGGGGTTTATACTCTATGGAAGCGTATCAGTACCAACAATTAATAAAAAAAATGGATACCTTAAGTCATAAATAGGAGATAATTTCTCTGAATGATGGGATAATATCTCCTACTACTATAAATGTGAAATCTAGAGCACATGCTCTAAGGATAACTACCTTTCTAAATATGTGAATTTTTTTTCTAGTTTGGCTCTTGTTGTCCCCTGGATTTTTTAGCGTACGGGGCACACAGAACTGATCGCTGTCCGGATGGGTTACATTTTTGGAATCAAATGAAACTTCATATGTGGATGTATGATCACTGAACACAGGTCCGGTTTGATGAATTTTACATGAGGTATGTCCATTTTTTGACTTGGAGAACACCTTTTTTTCAATGTCCAGATGATAACTCCTATTGTATTCCACAAAATCGAATGAAACTTGGTATGAGGGCTTATCATTGCTAAACACCGGTCAAGTTCAAAGCATAGTCCGATCTGATGAATTATACCCCTTGTTTGATTTGAGAAACCCTTTTTTAGTCAAGTTGTGACGAAGTCAAACAAAACAAGGCCAGTCAAATTTTATTACTTGTTTTACGCTCCCCCACAACTATTTTTCAATAATTACAACAAAAAAATTATATTAAGCCCCAGTGCCAAATTTTTAGAGCAACTTCTACAATGTCAGGAATAATTGTGTGCACTTCATTAATATAATCTGAACAATGCTTCATATTATATTGTCGTTTTAAAGCATAAAAGTGCCAAGCAATTGGCAATTTATGCTATCAAAAGATAACTTACAGAGTCAGAGGATGATTCTTTCTGAATAAAAGAGGACTGATCAGACTTTTTGTACCACCTGCAACGATTTGTGCGGGGGTTTATTGGAATCATCTTGTCAATCTGTTTGTCCATCCGTCTGTAGACATAATTTTGTCCAGAGATTTTCTCAGATGTTTTTGGACCATTATCATCGAAATTTGGTATGAATGTTCACCACCATGGGAACCTGTGCACCTGCGATTATAGTTGTGGAAGGCTATAGGGCTGAAACGGTTGGCCCATTTTCACAACCGACTAACCGAGAGCTATAGCCAGATAATATCCGGTTAACCGTAGCCATTATTTCACCGAATCTGGGATTAAAACTATAGGAATTGGAAAGCAATATTCTCAGAAACAATTCCCTAATGTGCATACAAACGAACGTTGTCGAATACTCGACAACGTTCGTTTGTATACATACTACGGAGTAGTTTTGCAGTTACTCAGTACTCACATAAATTACCGATCATTAACGAAGTCTTGAACGCCAAAGTCGATTACTTCTCAATACATACAGCGCTGCTTCGAGGTGGAGTGTAATCTATCCCAAAGGAGAAGGGCAGATTGACTGCGTATTAACCGTGGAATGACGATCACAATCGATATTTCGGATAACCGGTTGACGTTTTTTTTAATCGGTTAGGTAGATGACCGATTTCAAACCAGTTATCCGGTTAACCATTTCAGTACTAGAAGGCTATTTTTTGCCCGAGTTATGCCCTGTTTTTACGTCTTAGAATGCGAGAATTTTGTCAGGAGATTTTCTCAGATGTTTATGGGTTGATTCCTTTGAAACTTGTTATGAATATTCAATACCATGGGAACCTATGCACCAGTAATTTTAGTTTTGATTGGACTCTTTTTGCAAGAGTTACCTTATGCCCCTTTTCTTCTCAGAATAATTAATTTTGTCCGTGGAGATTTTTTCAAATGTTTGTGTTGATGTCTGAAACTTGGTATGGATGTTCACTACCTTGGGAACCTGTGCACCAGCGATTTTAGTTTTGATCGGACTTTTTATATCCCCGGCCTCTAGGCGGGGGTATAGAGGATTCCTCGTGTCCGTCAGTCTGTCAGTTCTGTCTGTCCATCAGTCCTTCCGTCGCGAAATTGTTTAATGGAGGGTACTCTCATGCTGTAATCAACTCCTCCCCCTTTTTTCAATTCACATAGTTGAAACTTCAGAATATGATCATACACACAATGAAGATGTGCAACATGTATAAACTCTTGCAAACATTTTGTTTCTCCATAGTTATTTCCCTTTCTTTACTTACAACATTTCTAGTGCTATATTTTTATACTGTACCAATGACCCAGACTTAGCTGGTGCTAACTCTAAAAAATCCAGGGCAAATACAAATTTTGCCCCCCAATCCCCAAAATTTGCATCATAAACCAAAAGAAATCATGTCCTATAGGACCTCCATACTTCGCCCCTACTGCGCATGCGCAGTGTCAAGGACGTTCCGAAATTGGCGCCAATTATCATTCTCTGTTTGGCCCTTCATCAGTCAACATCTCACTGATCTTTGTGCTTGTAAATCTCAGTTTAAAGGATGCCAGACACGTAATAATTGGAGAAATGGTGATTCTAAGGAGGATATAGAAGGAGGAGAGGAAAAAGGAGTGACAAAAAATAATCAGGGCTGTACTTAAAATTTTTTATGAAATTATGTTAAGTTGCCTATTTTCGAGGCATGGGCCTCTTGTTGTCATTCTTGCTAAAAAGTTACACTGCTTATTCAGTGTTTCCTCTCCCCTGGTCTTCTAAGTCCCCCCTTGCAATTCTCCCATGCTTTTGGCATATTTTTGAGAAATATCATTTCTAAATTCTCTTGGGAGAGTTGCTTGGTTACAGAATGTTTTCTGTTATTTTCCCCATAGTTACGTTTTCACCCATGGGTGTATAAACGTGGTGTTCTGCATCTTCCATCTGATGTTCTGCAGATTCTCCCCTGGGAGTCTCTGTCTTGCATCAGATAGAGTGTAATTTTGATGACTGATTTCGGGCCAGTTTTGTCAGTGCCTGGAGTCATGTTTTCTGGTGTTTTACACTGTTTGTTTACATTGGCAAAAGTCTCTTTTGAGGGGGGCTGTTTGCCTTTGGTGTAGTTTATCTCACTATAAGATACATTTTTATTATCCGTAAGTGTTGCATTAATTATTTAATATAAATTTAAAAATTTTGACCACACTTAGCCATCAGATCCATCGGGGCTCGTTACTTTTCAGAAACTTGGGCTTCGCTGAAAAAATATTTTTCAAAAATTATTTTGATTTGCAATTGTTTTTTCATTATTAATGGATCATGTTATTATGTATCTTTGTGTCAGGGGTTTGTGCGAGTAACTTGGACTTGTTGTTGACTTTTCACAATGAAAGGATATTGTTCAAATTGTAATAGGAAGAAATCTTCCTCTGACTTTCATGATCATTGCATTAATTGTAGTCAGTGTTCTCGCACTAATCCCTGTTCTATATGTCAATATTGGGATGACAAACATTGGAAACGTGTGTCACGATATGTTGTTAGTGGAGAAAGGGCTATGCCGGCTCTTTCTCCGCAAGGTCACTCTACTCTCTCAGTTTCTATTTCAGAGGAACAAGAACAGGGTGATGTTTCCATGTTATCTTCCGCAAGTGCGCTTCCGTCGTCACAAATGAATACAGAGCTAGCGGCAAAAGTGCTCATGGAGATTAAACAAATGTCGTCCGCTAGCTCGCCCGGTGTAGCGTCCATTCACCGAATGGTTCGGCAGCCGGGTTCGTCCGATGCGGTCCAGGAGGAAATGTTGGGTGATGCGAGCACTATAAACATTCAACGTGCACACCCAGTGACGGCGGATAGTAGGCGAGATCGGAGGAAGCCTTTGAGTCCGGTTCCTAGCTTGTCCAGGTCCAGCCGGGCTGCGAGCGAGAGAGGCCCCTCTCTCGTACAACAACATCTGGGACCAGATGTTGTGGTACAAAATGTGTCGCAAGCGGAGCATACGTCCGTCGATCGGGACGCTCCGTTGTATAGGCAGTCCGCGGAGACTGCTCAGGCTTCTTCCTCTCGTCAGCGCACACGACCGCACCTTGGCTACGTGACCACCGATATTTTACCAGCTTCGCCGATCAGGGATTCTTCGGCGACCAGGTCACACCATCCGGTAGCCAGGGACACGAGGCCGATGGACTCTGGATGTTCGCATAGGAAAAGTATACGGGAGCCATCAGATGCGGAGCTGCCCTCGGCGAAGCAGCGAAAGACTGCGCCTCCGCAGGCCTCGGTGTCGGACGTACTTGTGCAGATAGCACAACTTATCGCAGCATCCCAGCAGCCGACAGAAACGGTGTCGGATCGGGAATTATCCGACGGCGCTGGGTTGGTACGCTCCGCCGAAGCATCGGGGGCAGACGACCGGGAGCATCATGAGGTCCGACCGGATGGTGAAGGGGATACGGATGACTTGGAGCTATCCCTTTGGGAACAACATAAAGCTGCCGTGGACTTCATCCGGCACTTTCTCCCTCAAGTTGTTCCGTCGGGCCAGACTGCTGCGGTTCCGGACAAGAGAATTATAGAGTCATTGGACTCTGATTTCTTTGAGCGGTTCAGGGACATCGCTCCCGAGTTTCCGTCTCAGTCCAATAATGTTGCAAGAACATTTGAATTATTGAATGACGCTATATTCAAACTTGCTTCCAAAACGGGGAAAGCAGGTTTCTTGTCCGCCAATACTCTCAACCTGCCTTTCATTAATGCAAGGAATAAATTCGACACGGCAGGACAGGGTATCCCGAGAGTTCCTCTGCGTATGGACGACGAGGTGGAAGACTTAGAGTTATCATTACCGTTGTCGGCGTCTATTCCAACCGCGGTGTTGGAAACAACTATTTCGTCTAACAGAGCCAGTTTAGATGCCTTATCTTACACAGATCACCTTACTAAGGCGTTATCACTGCGCCTTCAAGGGAAAGAATTTCAGGATATACAATCCTCTTTAAGACTTCTTTCAAGGGCAGTAGCTTATTCCACGTGTAACTCCGCCCTTTCAGTGGCAAACCTGGAGTTGGTTAGACGTGACGCAGCCCTAGCTACATCCACACTCGTGGATACTAAGGTGAAGAACTCTCTCAGAGTCGCTTCGGTCTCCGGAGAACTCCTCTTTGACAGCAAGCTTTCTGCAATTTACGATAAAATTACAAAGAAAGCTTCGGATTCTCTGCTGTTCAAATCTGCTTCTAAGAAGTTGGACACGGCAGATAAGAGTAAGACAGGCACTTCTGGGTCTAATGCGCCCAAGAGAGGTTCCTATAGAGGTTCCGGTGCGTCCTCTTGGTCTTATTCAAGAGATCGTCAAGGTAGCGACTCACGATTCGGGACGTCCTTCGGGCCGGGACAACTGGTCGGACGCCCCGAGGTCGACGGGACGAGGTGGAGGACGTGGTTTCTCCTACCGCAGGCCTCGCAGGTCCAGGAGGTGATGGCTTAAACCTCTGTCGCGTACCGGTTGGCGGAAGGTTGTCAAGTTTTTCACAAGAGTGGGCGTCGATTACGGACGACCCTTGGGTGAGAGGGGTGACTTCGGAAGGTCTAAAGATATCCTTCAAACGAAAGCCTCCATTAACTCGAAGTCCAAAATGGACTCAACTTCCGTCAAATCCGCAGAAAAGAGACGCTCTACTATCAGAGGTGCAGTCTCTTTTAATGAAGAACGCGGTAGAGGTCGTAGAAAACCAGGAGATTCCGGGATTCTACAGCCATCTGTTTCTTGATCCGAAACCAGACGGCTCGTTCCGTCCAGTCATAGATTTGAGCTGGATAAACAAGCTGATCGTCGCTCCGAAGTTTTATATGGAGACGATTCGGTCGGTCAGAGCGAGTATTCGGGTGAACGATTATGCAACGAGCATAGATCTCAAAGATGCGTACTTTCACGTCATGGTACATCCGACATTCAGAAAGTATCTACGCTTCGCAGTCCTAGGAGTGGTGTATCAATTCCGGGCGATGTGCTTCGGATTGAATCTAGCACCCTGGGCTTTCACTCAGGTAATGAACTCGGTAATGATCTATTTCCGAGCTCATTCGTCTGCGGTAACGTCGGCCTACCTGGACGACATTCTTCAGAGTTACGGCAACGAGTTAACGCTTCAGAACGATGTTCAGAATCTACTTCTATTGCTCCGACGTCTCGGTTTTATAGTAAACGAGGAGAAGTCGGATCTGGTGCCGTCCAAGTCATTCACACATCTGGGAATGAGCTTCGAGACGCACAACAATCTCGTTCGTCTGCTGTTAACCAGAGCGAAATTAGTCAGTTGTTACGCTCGCTATTGTCTGCACGCAGACAAAGTCACGGCGAGAGAATTTATGAGACTGATAGGTCTGTGCGGAGCCGCTGCGGATCTCATTCCGATGGGGCGGTTACGCACGCGTCCTCTCCAAATTTTCTTGACTCAGAATTGGAGTGTGAAAATTCATTCGCTCGACATAGACGTTCTCTTGTCAGATCAAGTGAAAAGAGAGATTCAGACTTGGGCAAACATTCAGTGGTTAACTCAGGGAGTTCCGCTGCAGTTGCCGGATCCGAGTTTTACCATTATGACGGATGCCAGTCAAACAGGTTGGGGTGCTTCATTGATCCCAACGGATTCGAGATGCCAGGGTCTTTGGGATCCGCAATTCCTGGGCAAGCACATAAACATCAAGAAAATGATGTCAATTTGGCTTGCGTTACGTCATTGGATGGACATTATTCACAATGCTCATGTCCAAATCCTATCTGACAATACGACAGTAGTGGCGTATATACGGAATCATGGAGGCACTCATTCAGTTCCGTTGTTCAATCTAACAGAAAGAATCCTTCTGTTTGCGCTAGAACATCAGGTTCTTCTTTCGGTCCGTCACATACCTGGTCGTCTGAATGTACTAGCAGACTCCCTTTCACGAAAGGGTCGCTTGTTGCCGTCGGAGTGGACGCTCAACAAACAGGTATTCAATCAGATTTGCTACCAATGGGAACGGCCAATGATAGACTTATTTGCGACACATCTCAACAATCAGTTGCAGACATATGTGTCTCCGTGTCCGGATTCAAGAGCATTTGCAGTAGACGCTCTGTCGATTCCTTGGGACGGAATGATAGGATATGCGTATCCTCCAGCGCCGTTAATTCAGCAAGTATTGCTAAAGATAAAACAATCTCAATGCAAGATTCTGTTGGTAGCATCTCTGTCTCCACAGAGACCGTGGATAAATCTACTCAGGTGTCTGTTGTGGGACCTACCGCGAAAGCTTCCTCCACGGGAGGATCTTCTTTCGCAGGGGAAATCGCGTCAACTCCATCACAACTCGCAAGGTCTCAACCTTCACGTTTTTCCGTTGTGCGGTCCTTCTTGCATGGCAAGCACTTTACAGGACGAGCAGTGGACGCGATTTCTAACTGTAGGAGGACCTCCTCTTCGCTAAACTATGTGGCTAAGTGGAAGGTTTTTCGTCGTTGGTGTAGGGATCATTCTGTGGATATTTTTGATCCCTCTATACCAGACATTGCAAACTTTCTAGTATACTTGTTTGACGAAATCAAACTGCAGCCTGTTACTTTTAAGGGTTATAGGTCTATGTTATCTGATACCTATGCACATCATGATAGTTTACAAATTGGATCTAATGTCTCTTTATCTAAGTTGGTTAGAAACTTTTCGATAAATAGACCCAGAACTCTTAGGTTAATTCCTAAATGGAATTTAGCTTGGGTTCTTCTTAAACTGAAGGAAAAGCCATTTGAACCTCTTGGGACAGTAGATTTCAAATTCTTATCTTATAAGACAGCTTTTCTCTTAGCTTTCTCTTCTGCTAGAAGAGTCAGTGAGCTTCATGCACTGCCGGTGGATGATTCTCACTATCGTAGTGTCGGGAACACTATCACCTTCACTACTAATGTGGGTTTTTTAGCTAAGAATCAGGCTCCTAATAAATATCCGGAACCTATTGTTATTAAGGCTCTTCCGTCTTCAGACGGGCGTAGGCCTTTACTCTGTCCTGTTAGAGCGTTACGTATCTATAAACAGAGATCTCAGTTTATCAGAAAGGGACGAAAACGTTTCTTTCTGTCTCTGATGCCTAATAGAAAGGACATTTCGGTCCATTCTATTGCTAGATGGATTCAATTAACTATCCGTACTGCTTATGAGAGTTTATCTTCTCAGCAGTCTGTGCTTAAGATTTCGGCTCATGAAGTAAGAGCTCTTGCTACTTCTTGGGCTTACGCTAATAGTATTGCTATTACAGATTTAATGAAGGCTGCTTATTGGTCTCAGCCATCCACATTCACGAAATTTTATCTCAGAAATATTGAGTCCATTTCTGGAGACCTGCATTGTTTAGGTCCGTTATCTGTTGCTCAGAATGTCGTCCACTAAACAGTTGCAACTATAGTTATGCAGGCTTTCTGTTCCGGCAGTGACTCCGTCCGGCTGCCCTCTTTGCTCTGAGCTATTTGACCCAGGGCAAGGGGAAGGGGGGGGGGGGGAGGGTGTTGCCTTAGGTCACCTGCTTTATAGTGAAAAGCAAGGGAATGCCTCCTCCGAAGTCAGTATTTCTGAGTCGTTTCTGGGATGGTTTTAAAGTGTAATATTAATGTTAAAAATTCATTCATGTCATATTTTTAAAGTGTAGCTCGGTGTGAAGCATTTGTATATGTCAAGTGTCAAACGGGCGTTAATATACAATCCTCGGACACTTTTAAAAGAATATAAAGAGTCTCAATTCTCTGGACTAACTTTATTTATTGGCTTACTTTAAAAATAATTAGTATAAAGGGTTATACTGGATGTTAATAGAGAACATGAATGTTATTGTGCTCAATTATGAAGGGTATTGTATCTTTCTAATTTAACATAAAATAAGAAAGATACATGTAAAGCCTAATACTCCTTTTCTCCTTGAGGGGTTGCCTCTATATTATATAGTTGAGCTTATTGGATTTTCCTCTATGTCCTAGGCCCTCCAGCCTTTTTACTATTCAGCTAAGTCTGGGTCATTGGTACAGTATAAAAATGTTAAAAAATTTATAGTAATTTATATATTTTTTATACTTACCAATGACCCAGACAGGGATGGCCCTCCCAGGAGTTGGGAACTCTTACCTCCCCGCTGAGTACATAGCGCTGACCAGGCACTGCCAGTAAGAATGATAATTGGCGCCAATTTCGGAACGTCCTTGACACTGCGCATGCGCAGTAGGGGCGAAGTATGGAGGTCCTATAGGACATGATTTCTTTTGGTTTTGGATGCAAATTTTGGGGATTGGGGGGCAAAATTTGTGTTTGGCCCTGGATTTTTTAGAGTTATCACCAGCTAAGTCTGGGTCATTGGTAAGTATAAAAAATATATAAATTACTATAAATTTTTTAACTTTCAATTGAGGGTACCTTTATGCTGTAATCAACTCCTCTTACAGTTTTAAATGCAGATAGCTGAAACTTCAGGATATGATCATACACACAATGAAGATGTGCAACATGTATAAAGTCTTGTGAAAATTTTGTTTCTCCACAGTTATTTCCCTTTCTTGACTTACAACATTTCTAGTGCTATTTTCAATAGAGGGTACCTTTATGCTGTAATCAACCCCTCTTACAGTTTTAAATGCGGATAGCTGAAACTTAAGGATATGATCATACACACAATGAAGATGTGGAACATGTATAAAGTTTCACGAAAATTTTATTTTTCCACAGTTATTTCCCTTTCTCAACTTATTTTGAGTGCTATTTTCAATAGAGAGTACCTTCAGGCTGTAATCAACTCCTCTTACAGTTTTTGAATGCAGTGAACTGAAACTTTAAGATATGATTACAAACACATTGAAGATATGCAACATCTATAAAGTTTGTTGCAAAAAACCCCACGTAATTCCCCACCGTAGTAGTTGAGCAACACATTTACTGCTCTTAATTAATATGAAAACTTTTGTGATGTCCATGATGATTTCAATGTCTAATATTCTCTTAATATCGAGAATACATGTATGCCTCACTTACATCATGCACTTGAAAACATTACCAGCTAAAAGGTGGGGGGTATTTGTTTGTGTCACCTTTAGGTGACACCTATTGTTTTCTGAACACCAAGATGTCACATTGTTGACCTTGCTCACCCTCAGGTATTGGTGTGGGGGTAACACACCACCCGGCGATGGATTGCGGGAGTATCGCACCCCTTGGCGATGGATCGACTCTAGTATGCAAGAGTTATGCTCCATTTTCATCATAGAATGCCTGAATTTTGTCTGGAGATTTTCTTGGATGTTTATGGGTTCATTCCTTTGAACCTTGGTATAGATGTTCACTACCATGGGAACCTGTGCACCAATGCATATAGTTTTGATCAGACTTTTTTGGTCAAGAGTTATGCCCCTTTTTGTCTTAGAATAATTTTGTCTGGAGATTTTCACGGCTGTTTATGAGTCAATTCCTTTGAAACATGGTATGAATGTTCACTGTAATGGGAACCTGTGCACCAGTGATTATAGTTTTGATTCGACTACTTTTGCCAGAGTTCTTTTCTCTTTCTTCTATTCATTTTAGAATGCCTGAATTTTATCGGGAGATTTTCTCGGATGTTTATGGGTCGATTCCTTTGAAACTGGGTACGATGTTCTCTACCATGGGAACCTGTGCACCTGCAATTACAGTTTTGATCGGACTTCTTTTTTAGCTCAACTTTGGCAAAGCCAAATTTGAGCTTATGCCATCGCCAGTCGTCCATCGTCCGTCTGTCCGTCAGCAATTCAATACGGCTTGGGCTAGAGGCCGTATTTATGAACCGATCTTTACGAAACTTCTTGGGTACCTTTGTTATGACTATGGGACGAGAACGAGTGTTTTTGGGTCCGGTCCAAAATTCAAGATGGCTGCCAGCCGCCATTTTGTACCGACGATGCAGAAATCTGTTTTTTGCACAGAACTTCCATATGAAAGCGCTCATTTGAATAATTTTTTGTATGAATGTTTAGTACCATGGGATACATCACATATAGTACAGGTTTTTTTCTCGTACGTAAATTATGCAAATTAGACTAACTTTGATGTATTTAGTGTTACTTTCAGCACTGTCAGTGCAAATGCCAATATGGCTCGGGCTAGAGGCCGCATTTATGAACTGATCTTTACGAAACATCTTGGGTACCTTTGGTATCACCGTGGGACGAGAACAAGTGTTTTTGGGTGCGGTCCGAAATTCAAGATGGCCACTGGCAGCCATTTTGTTCAAAATTAGGGGCAATCAGATTTTTGCGCAGAACTTCCACATGAAAGCTCTGATTTGAATAATTTTTTTGTGTGAATGTTTTGTACCATGGGATACATCACATATAATACGGGTTTTTTTCTCATGCAGAAATTATGCAAATTAGAGGAACTTTGATTTTTTCAGTGCTACTGACACTCAGTAAGTACACATGTCAATACGGCTCGGACTAGAGGCTGTATTTATCAACCGATCTTCACGAAACTTCTTGTGTACCTCTGCTATCACCTTGGGACGAGAACGAGTGTTTCTGAATGCGGTCCAAAATTCAAGATGGCTGCCAGTGGCTATTTTGAACCGAAATTAGGTCTAATCAGTTTTTTGTACACAACTTCTATACGGCTCAGACTAGAGGCCGTATTTATGAACCAATCTTTACGAAACATCTTGGGTACCTTTATTATCACCGTGGGATGAGAACGGGTGTTTTGGGGTGTGGTCCAAAATTCAACATGGCCACCTTCAGCCATTTTTTACCAAAATTAGGGCAATCAGTCTTTTGTACAGAACTTCTGTATAAAAGTTCTGATTTGAATAAATTTTTGTATGAATGTTTAGTAAAATGGAATACATCACATACAGTCCGGGTTTTTTTCTCGTGCAGAAATTATGCAAATTAGATGAGTTTTGATTTATTTAATGCTACTTATACACTGTAAGTGCACATGTCAATACGCCTCGGGCTAGAGACTGTATTTATCAACCGATCTTCACGAAACTTCTTGGGTACCTTTGTTATCACCTTGGGACGAGAACGAGTGTTTCTGAGTGCGGTCCAAAATTCAAGATGGCTGCCAGTGGCCATTTTGTACCAAAATTAGGTCCAATCAGTTTTTGTCACAACTTCTATACAGCTCGTATTTATGAACTGATCTTCACGAAACTTCTTGGGTACCTTTGTTTTCACCTTGGGACAGGAATGAGTGTGTTTTGGGGTGCCTTTGTTATCACTGTGCTATGAGAACAAATATTTTGGGGTTCAGTCAGACCCACTCTGGTTTAGCTCACCTTGACAAAGTCAGGCTGAGCTAATCCCATCGCTCTCCACCCGCCGTCCATCCGTCGTCTGTCAACACCATGTTTTGGTCTTCTCCTCCAAAACCACTGGGCCAATTCAAGTGAAAGTTTATGTGAGTGATGGTCCCGAAGGGGCATTGCATTTTTGTTCAACTCAACATGCCCAGCCCCATAGGGAGAGAGTGGAGGAAAATGCTCCAAAATATTTTTAAAATCTTCTCATGAACCAGTGAGTACAGTGACTTGATATTTGTTATGGAGCTTCCTTTTGAGGTGTAGATTCAAGTTTGTTCAAATGAAGTTCGTGAAGCAATAGATTTCTTTTCTAGTTTAGCATCTGACTGTCGCCCACCTTTACAATACTTTACCTATACATTTGTTACAGGCTACGGTCAGTATTTATGTACAGGCCGTTACAATACTTTATATGTACCTTTGTTATCAGGTCATTACCTAGATGTTTGTCATTGCTGTGTCACATACTATACATGTACGTGTCTTGACAAGTTGAGCTACAGTGTCATTGACACTTTCATTTACCAGAGTTGTATTCCTCTTTATCATAGAATAATAATCATGGCAGTGGGGCCCGCGAGAGGTATGGACAGGCCCATATGGGACAGTCACACCTCTAGTTTTTGAAAAAAAAAAAAATTTCCCTCCTCTGTCTTAAGAATTTATCTACAAATATTCATAAAACTTCTAACTAAATTGGTCTCACCTGATGAGAGTTTGGAATCTTGGTAGAATGAAACAAACTCCTGATCCACCCAGGAATGCACAAATTTTATTTTTGCTAGACCCATGTTTGGGTTCCGCAAATTTTTTTGTGAGACCTATTCATATTTGTGGGAGCCATTTCCAGCATGTACCGTGATCACATAATGCTTGCTTATTTTTACCCTGATACACAAAGTCTCTTGTTCCCCTTATACTTTATATCTTATTTCAAGGAAGAGATTAATCATTCTTAAATCTTCTGAATCATTGACCACTCACCTCCCTTTTACTGTATTCTGTGTATATTTGTACATCATATCCCATTTTGATTGGCAAATTTCAGTTATGCTGACAAAGTCAAGATAGGCTATTCCCATCATGCGTGTGGAAGTCTGTCAATCTGTCAGTCTGTTCACATTTTCCTTCAGCACAGGCAACCCCCGTAGTTCATGAAATTTCATATGCAGATTTGAGGTCATGTCTAGATGAGAACGTCCCCTTTTTGTAGAAATCTGTCAGCCGTGATGGCTGCCCAAGCCTAAAAACCCAAAACCTTTAGCACAGTCTACAGGTCGTATTTATAAATGGATTTCATTGTAAGTTGATAGGATGAATCAGTATTATGCCACCATGAGAACAAGGTATTTTGGCTGTGATCAGTCAACTGTGATGCCGCACAGGCCTGTGACCTAGATTTGTTTAGCACAGTCTACAGTTCATATTTATGAATCGATTTCATTGCAACTTGGAAGGATAACTCGATATGATGTTTAGATGAGACTTTCCTAATTTGGTCACGGTCATCCGCCTTTTCTGCCACCTGGTCACACGACCTGGTTTCATTTACAGTAGAACCTGTCTTCAGAGACCCTTGTGCCAAGCAAAAGTGGTCTCTCCAGACAGGTGGTCTCTCATTAGAGGTTTCAGGTTTTTGCTAGTCAGTGAATGACCAACCAGAGAATATTTGTTGCAGATATGGAGAATTGATATTTTTATACTGTGCCAATGACCCAGACAAAGCTGGTGCTAATTCTAAAATATTTAGGGGCAAACGCAAATTTTACCCCCCAATCCCCAAAATTTGCATCTAAAGCCGAAAATTACATGTCCTATATGGTCCTCCATACTTTTACTCCACTGTGCATGCGCAGTGTCAAGGAGGTCTCGAAACTGCTGCCAAAAGTCATTCTTTGTTTGGCCCTCAATACAGTTACACTTCACTGTTATTTGTGCTTGTAAATCTCAGTTTTAAAGATGTTTTTAATCTCATATTTATGAGAGAAATGGTGGATATATGGTGGAAATAGAAGGCGGAGAGGAGAAAAAAGTGGAAACAAATTGTTACATGTTACCTATTTTCGTGGCATGACCTTATTGTGGTCATTCTTGCTATGAATGTTCCATTGTTTAATCAGTGTTTCTCTCTCCCTTTCCTTTAGTCCCCCCTAGCTATTATCCCATTCTTTTGGCTTATTTTTTGTAATGTTTATTACTAAAATTTCTTGGGAGTTTTGGCTTGGAAACAGAATTATTTTCTGTTTTTTCCCCATGTTTACGTCCTCACCCTAGGAGTGTTTAGGCATTTTGATCTGCATCTACCATCTGATGTTCTACAGTTTCTTCTCTGGAAGTCTCTGTTTTGCATCAGATAGTATTTAAATTGGTAACTGATTTCAGGCCATGTTTGTTTCAGTGCCTGGAGTCATGTTTCCGGTTTGTTGACACTTTTGTTTATGTTGACAACTGTTACTTCTGATAATGCTAGCTCGTCCAGGTCCCCACGGACCGCGAGCGAGAGAGGCCCCCTTCTCTCTTGCATCAACATCTGCGCTGCAATGTTGTTGTATGTTGTTCGCTTAGTCGGAGCTTACGTCCACTCCTCCTGTTCGGGACGCTCCGTCGCATGACAGTCCTACGCGGCTGTTATATTGGCTTCCTCATCCTCGTCAACACACATGACCGCACCTTGGCTATGTGACCACAGATTTCCAGGGGAAAATAAATATATAAATGCAGGATTGAACGTCTCTGGTGCTCTTGCTTCGCCGACCAAGGAATACATGTCGACCAGGTCACTCCATCTGCTAGCCAAGGATGCGAGACCTTTCCAGTTGGGACGTTCGCATATTACATGAATGCTGGAATGAACGTCCTGGGAGCTTCCAGCGGATATTTCATGTAGGACCACGGCTCCACAGGTCTCATAGGGTAACATGAACAAGATATGGTTACCGTGATGTCTTCATAAAGTGTGCTTCCGTTGTCACAGTCAAATGAAGAGTTAGCGGCAAAAGTGCTCATGTAGATACGTCAATTGCCTGGAGTTCCCTAGTACGATAGATGGCATTGGCGTCCGCTAGCTCTCCCAGTGTCGGCGACCATTCACCGAATGGCTCAGCACCCGGGTTCTTACGTTACGGTCCAGGAAGGAGATTTGGGTGATGCAAGCACTATAAATACAATGTGCACACCCAGTGACGACGGATACGAGGCTACGGAGGAAGCCTATTAGTCCGGTTCCTAGCTCGTCCAGGTCCATCCGGACTGCGAGCGAGAGAGGTCCCTCTCTTGTATTACAACATCTGGGCTCAGTTCTCAGTGGTACAAAACGTTCCTCAGTCGGAGTATACGTCTACCGCTTGGGACACTCCGTTATATAGACAGTCCGGAGAGACTGCTCTTTCGGCTTCCTCATCCTCACGGCAGCACACGCGACCGCACCTATGTGACCTGTGATATTCAACCAACATCACCGATCAGGGATTCTACGGCGACCAGGTCTCGCCATCCGGTAGCCAAGGATATGAGGCCATCATTCTCCGGACATTCGCATATTAGAGGTATGCAGGAGTGAACATCCAAGGAGCTTCCAGCGGCTATATTCTATAAGACCGCAGCTCCACAGGTCACTGTTGCGGATATGCTATCGCAGATAGAACAAATTATCGCAGCATCCCAACAACCGACAGTAACTCTGTCAGATCAGGAATTATCCGACGATGCTAGGTTGGTACGTTCCGCTGCAGGTTCAGGCACGGACGACCAAGAATTTCAAGTGGTCTGACAGGATGGTGAAAGGGATACGGATGAGTTGTATGTTCCCTTTTCGAAACAACATGATTGCTGTAGAGTGCATCTGGCATTATCATCGGATGTTGTTCCTCCGGACCAAAATGCTGCGTTGCCGGATAAGAAACGGATAGCGCCACTGGATATAGAATTCTTAATCGGTGTAGGGACATCTTCCCTCAGTTTCCGACATAGCCCAAATATGTTTCACGGACATTTGATCTGTTGAATGATGCTATATGTATATAACTTGCTACCTAAATGGGCAGGTTAGGTTTCTTATCGGCAATATGCTCTACATCTGCCTTTCATCATTTCATTGAATATTTTGAAACAGCAGGACAGAGCATTCTGATATTTCCCTGCGTCTAGACTAGATCAGGAAATAGTATTGTTTTACTGTCGTCTATGTCAATTCCAACCACGATGTTGGAAATAGCAGGGACAGCTTAGACGCATCATCGTACGCAGATCACCTTACCAGAACGTTATCATTATGTCTCAAAGGGAAAAGAATTCTAGGATGATAATATCCTTAAGAGTTCTTTTAAGGGCCTCACGTAAAACTCCGTCCTTTAGTGGCAATATGGAGTTGGTTAGACGTGACGCGGCCCTGGCTACATCCACGCGTGTAGATAGTAAGGTGAAAAACTCTCTCAGAGTCGCTCCGGTCTCCGGAGAGTTTTCTTTGACGGCAAGCTTTCTGCAGTTTATGATCAGTTAACTAAGAAAGCTTTAGACTCTCTGCTATTAAAATTCGCTTCCATATAGTCGAATTCAGCAGAGAAGAGTAGGACAGGCACTTCTGGGTCGAATAATTCCAAGGAAAGTTCCTATAGAGGTTCCTATGCGTCCTCTAGGTCTTATTCTAGAGACCGTCAAGGTAGCGACTCAGATAGGGGGCCGTAATTCTGACCGGATGTCTCATCCGGTCAGACGCCCCTAGGTCGATGAGGCGAGGTGCGGGCAGTGGAGGACATGGCTTCTCCTTCCGCAAGCCTTGCAGGACCAGGAGGTAATAGTTTTAACCTCTATCGCGTACTAGTGAGCGGAAAACTTTCGAGTTTCTCAATGCTTTGGGATTAGATTACGGACGTACCTTGGATTAAAGGAGTGATTTCGGAAGGATTAAATTGTTCCTCAAGCGAAATCCTCTGTTAACTCTGAGTCCAAGTCAGGCCAAGCTTCCGTCAGTCAGTACGATAGATGCTCGCTTCCATCAGAAGTCCAGTCTCTTCTAGAATGATCACGATAGAGATTGTAGAAATCCAGGAATTTCCAGGCTTCTACAACCATCCTTTTCTGGTCCAAAACCAGATGGCTCGTTCCGTCCACTCATATTCTGAGCTGGATAACAAGCTGATCGTGGCTCCCAAGTTTCTATATGGAGTCCATCCGATCGGCCAGAACGAGTATTTGGGTGTACGACTATGCTACATGCATAGATTTCTAGTTGCATACTTTCACGTCAGGGTACATCAGGCGTTCAGAAATTATCTTTGCTTCTTTATCATAGGAATTGTGTTTCAGCACCGACCAATGTGTTTCAGTCTGAATCTAGTTCCTGGGCTTTCACTCGAATAACGAACTCGGTAATGACTCATTTCCAAGCTCATTTGTCTGCGGTAACGGCCTACCTGGACGACATTCTTCACAATGACTTAACGCTTCAGAACGATGTGCAGATTCTGCTTCTATCGATCCGATGTATCGGTTTCATAAGTAACCGAGAAGTCGGATCTATTTTCGTCCAAGTCATATCATTCTCGTTCATCTGGCGTTAACCAGAGCGCAGAACGATGTGCAGATTCTGCTTCTATTGATCTGACGCCTCGGTTCATAAGTAAGCGAGGAGAAGTCGGATCTGGTTTCGTCCAAATCATTTAACCACTGGGGGATGAGCTTCGAGACGCATAACATTCTCGTTCGTCTGCAGTTAACTAGAGCGAAATTAATCGGTTGTTATACTCGCTATTGTCTTCGCTCAGACAAGGTCTCAACGGGAGATCTCATGTGACTGATACGTTGTGCGGAACTGCCGTGATTTTATTCCAATGGGCGGTTACGCATTTGTCATCTCCAGATTTCTTTTAATTCAGAATTGGAGGGTGAAGATTATTTCACTTGATACGGACATCTTCTTGTCAAATCAAGTGAATAAGAGATTCAGACTTAGGCAAGTTTTCAGTGCTTAACTCAAGTAGTTACACTGCAATTGCCGGATCCGAGTTTTACAGTTTTGACGGATGTCAGTCAAACACCTTGGGTAGTTTCATTAAACCCAACGGATTTGAAGTGCCAGGGTCTTTTGTTTCCGTAGTTCCTTATCAAGCACACAAACATCAAGAATGATGTCATTTTGACTTGCGCTAAGTTATTGATGAATGTTATTCAGAATGCTCATATGCTCTTTCTGTCTGACAACTCAACGATATTTAGCATATTTTCGGAATTATGGAGGCACTCATTCCATCCTGTTATTCATGTTAACGGAAGGAATCTTTCCGTTGGTACTAGAACATCAAGTTCTTCTATTGATCCGTCATATTCTTGGTCGTCTGAATGTATTAGCGGACTCCCTTCACGGAGGGGCCGTTTGTTGCCAACAGAATGGACTTTCAATAAACTAGTATTCAATCAGATTCCTACCAAGAAGAGCGGCCAATGATCGACTTTTTCGCGACGCATCTCAACAATTAGTTGCAGACGTATGTGTCACAATGTTTGGATCTTCGAGCGTTTGTAGTAAACGCTCTATCGATCTTGTGAACGGATTTAAGATATACGTATCTTCCAGTGCCGTTGATTTAACAGATATTGCCCAATGTAATTATTTCAATGCAATTCTGTTGGTAGCTTCTCTAGATCCACAAAGACTGAGGATTAATTTACTCAGACGTCTGTTGTGGGACATGCCGTGGAAGCTTCCTCCACATTTCGGTCCATTCTATGGTCAGATGGATTCAATCTACTATCAGTTCTGCTAATGATTATATCTTCATTCAGC
This sequence comes from Pictodentalium vernedei, assembly GCA_031216915.1. Classification (NCBI taxonomy): domain Eukaryota; kingdom Metazoa; phylum Mollusca; class Scaphopoda; order Dentaliida; family Dentaliidae; genus Pictodentalium; species Pictodentalium vernedei. The sequence continues at coordinate 451,185,257 of CM062291.1, forward strand.
AGTCTGTGCGTTAGTTTTAAGCTCATGAAGTAAGAGTTCTACATCATAGGCTTAAGCTAATTATGTTGATATTACAGATCTAATCAGGGGTGCATATTGGTCTTAGCCCTCGATTTTCACGATTTTGTATCTAAGAATCCTTTCTGCAGATTTACATCGTTTAGATCCGTTATTTTTTACTCAGAATGTCGTCTACTAAACTGGCAACTATATGTGTATAGGCTTTCGGTTCCGGCAATGACCCTGTCCTGCTGCCCTCTTTACTCTGGAGTATGTGATCCAGGGCAAGAGGAGGGGGGTGGGGGGAGG